>JAODLM010000700.1:0-93965 GCA_036937905.1 Salvia rosmarinus
TCACCCATCTCTCTATCATGATTTTTCGAATCCTCACCTATGGAACAATAGTGATGCACGAAAATTTAGGTTTTAATTCATGAGGATCACCGTGATCTTATCTCTTACCTTATATCTATAATGCATTACCATAATCCCATTAGGAAAGGATCCATGCATATCATAAATATAATAATATCCTTATGGATAAAGAGGATCAAATCTTTGCCTAAGAGGATAGGTAGCCGATTATGTGTACAGCCTGGATGGGACCCAGATCAAATGCAAGGAATAAAGACGGCCTCAAATAAATTAATTATCTTATGTTCAAATGAGAACATAAATTAATTTATAAACATTCATTCATGCCACTAGAGAATAAATGCCTTGACTTACCCCTTGTACGAAGGCTGAGTCGAGCACTTAGACATTACGAATCCCGTGATTAAAATATAACGCCCATTAATTATTTAGAGCATTCGATAGCAAAATAATTAATATCTTTAATTTAAGTAGTACCACTCAACCTTATTATTGTACTTGAGCTAACTTCACGCAGGTTTAGTACAACAAACCTTGCTCCTTAAGGGACGCCATCATCCTAAACGGATACTGACTCGATCAGATAACTAGCATGACATACAAGACCGCCACCACCCAAGATCGGAGAATATCGGTTAGAACATATAACCTCACCCATAACAAGTCAAAGTGATGGTCAAGAACTCATACTCACCTAATACCTTATCGAGGTTTAGATCATCGAAGTCACCGAGATCTAGGTTCTTCACGCGGTCGATAGAAGAACTCATCTCATCGTGATCCATCAATACGCCGAGACGCATACGCGCGAACAAGCAACCAAGTCAAGTCACTTCTTATCTATACCATACCTATACCGACAACTCGCCTCAAGTTGTCTCAACCGATTCTTTTATATCTCAGTTGCTTGACCAATCATACGACTTGATCTTCACACACCGTATGATCTAACTTATATATGAGATAAGGGACAGATATATGCAATCAGTAATCAATTCGGATAGGAGATTGTAATAGTGGTAACGAGAAACATGTATATTTCAACCAAAACGCTTTCAGATACAAATCCAACAATCTCCCACTTATACTAAAGCAAACTTTTAGTATACAATGTGTCTCTACTAGCTATTACAAACAAAACCATCACTTTGCCCACTTATACAAAAGTTTCCTTTCAAAGTGGTGCATCGAAGCTTAATCCAAGTCCTCGACGCACTTCGTGACTTTTGGCGTGCTCTTTGTGAATGGATCCGCTAGTTATCCGTCAGATCAATCTTTTCAATCAGACGCCCCTCGCCTCACGATTTCTCGTGACATGGTACTTTCTCTCTTGTGTTGGTCGCTTCAGGATTCGTGGTTCCTTCGAGTTTGCCCGAGTTATCACAGAACTATGATACTCTTGGGCAAACCAGGACCACACCTAGATCCACGAGGTAGTTCTAACCATACTGCCTCAGCCCTCCTCGAGCGCTACATATTCGGCTTCCTTGGTAGAGTCCGCAATGCATCACTTTGCCTCCTGAGGATCTGACTCTCCCAAGTGTAAACACATAGCCCGAGGTAGACTTTTTTCATCACGGTCACTTGGAAATCCAGTGCAGATACCCCAAAGGCATTAGACTATCCGCATGGTAAACCAACCTATAATCTCGAGTCCTTTTGTGCCTAGTATATGCTTACGAGTCCAATGAGCTTGTCCAGGGTTAGATCGACATCTTGCTACTACGCCTCGCATAAAGGCAGATTCGCCTCGTACAAGCATTCGCATATGAGACTTCATAATGCGGAGTCGTAGAACTTGTCTCATTTCCTCTATCCCTGGTACCATAGGCCTCCTTAGATAAAGGAACGCCATGAATGAAGGTAGCAATTCTTTCGGGCGGTCTGCGCATACTAAACGAGTAATCACAGATCAATGTAAGACGCCGAGATAAGCTCCTCTTCCTCTTGCGATCTCTCAGAACCTTGATCCCAAGAATGTACGCATCTCCTAAGTCTTTCATTTGAAACGATCGGATAACCAACTCTTTACGCCATAATAATAACTTCACATTGTTGCCAACTAGAAGAATGTCATCTACATAAAGTGCAAGAAATACCACATCACTGGTACATCTAAACGATACACAACTTTCGCTAAGCACTGGGTAAATCCATAGGACTTTACCACCTCGCCAAAGCGTGAAGTTCGAACGGCAGAGGCTTGGCGCCCATAAATGGACTTCTAAGCTTCCATACTAGATGCTCTTCACCTTCACCACATACACCGGGTTCTGCAATAGATGTCTCCTTCCTCAAGGTAATCGCTTAGTAGCGGTTTTCACTCATTTGCCAAACCTCAAGGTTGGATGCTGCTAGGCGAAGAATTCGATGGACTTGAGCATTGCTACGGTGAAAAGGTCTCATCGAAATCGATACCTCAACTGAGTATACCGCCACAAGCCCTCGACTTTAAAAGTCAAACCTCTCCATCTAAATCTCTTCCTCTTTGTATACCCACTCTACCTATAGCTTCTGCCATCGGTAGAGGTTTTTCCAAGCATTCTCCATAGATCGTCCTCACTCGACGCTGGAGATTGGGGCAACCGAGATACATCCCGTAAGATCAAAGCACGAGTCTCGATCCGATCATCCTGCTCATCCCGGATGTTCCAAAGGTAAATACGAAAACCCCACGTGTTGCAATTAATTATATAGGTGCATGCTAGCTATATAATAAATGTATGGTGAATTAAACATCCAAGATCGATCTCTATAGGCTAAACCTAGTTTTGCCTTTACACTGGTATCGAGCCCGATCGATTCGCCTCGCTGGATTAATTCACGCTTGATTATTACGCGCGCAATTAATTAATTGTGGATCCGTCGCTCATCGTGGCTCGCTTTTTATTTTTTGTCGAATTTTGTTTTCACCACGAAAATCCGTGGTTAGATTAGATTTTTCCCGTAAATCTTATCCGAAAAAGAAGAACGAAGACAAAGCGCCAAGAACGCGACGATTTAACACAAACCGGACGCACGGTCGAGGGTGTGGGCGACGGCACGCGGACGCGCTCGGCGCCGCGACAGACCGCTTCGGTCGCGCATGCGCGTTTCTGCGGGTAGGTCGGCAGCTCAATAGACGGGCGACGCTGGCGATGCAGCTGGCAGTGGCGCGGGTGTGCGCATCGCGGCGCGGAAGCCTCGGCATCACCGTTGTCGAGCGCAGGCGCGGCGGCTGCGTCGCGAGGTCGCGTGCACGCCGCCGCTAGGCGGCACGTACAATGCGCACGAGCGGGCGACGGGGCGTGCAAATTTCACGCGAGATCCCCAGCGCTTCGCGTGCGCGCGGGCGACGTGGTACGCGTTTGTCGCGCGAGATCCCCGGCAGCCGAGAGCGTGCTCATGTTGTTAGGTCAACCGCGAGCGGGCACGGCCGCGCACGCGAAGCCAGCTCGTCGGTCACGGTCGGCCGCGACCGCGAGGAGCAAGCGAGGTGGCGCACGCAAGCGGGCGCACGGCCGTGCCCTGCCGCGCGCCCAACCCATTTTTGGGCCGCACCCGCCCGCACCCGCTGCCCGAACCGGCCCGCCGTGCACGCGAGGCTCTTTTTGAAGTTAATGAAGATCTGCTTTGCAATTCTATGTAATAGATTAGGCAGAAAGTGCAGTTCCACGAGTGGGCCACGATGAACGCTTTTATTTTATTTTTAATCGCTCATTGTATGTCGTGGATGTTTAAATTATGCGTACATGCTATGTATGTTTAAATTACGAGACAAACATATTATATGTTTTCGTGATTGGACGCGATAGTAAGCATGCTAGGTTTATCGCTTTCAAGCATATTTTAGAATTCATGAGCATGTTTTACATGTCGAGTTCTATAGAAAAGCATGCCAGATTACGTGATCTGCATGGACAAACATTTTGAAACAAAAGACCAAGCAAGCAACCCGCAAATTAATTTTAAAATTAAAATGTCAAGACCTCCACTTTTTGATCTCTAAACAAAGTGAGACGACCGTGAGTAAACGCCGACACGCGTGGTTGCTTGCATCGCTTATCATAAGTTTGTTAGATGAGATTTCTAAATAAAACATTTCAAATCTATTGAGAAGTGGGAGTTTCATGTAAACGCCCACACGCGTGGGCTTGTATGTGCGATTTTCATAAGTTCTCTAGAGATGGATATAAAATGAGATAACAAAAGAATTTGATTGGAAGCGTATGGTCCTAGTGAGTATGCCAATTCTAAGAATTCATTTTATGTCGTTAAATTGTGGTCATTGCTTAGACATCACCTCGAGTACAACTTCCCGCCAAGTCCATTCTTGCGATAGTGTGTGGTCTAGTAAGGTCCAATCATTAATTTCATTTGTCATAAGGATAAGTGAAGAACGCAGGTTTGTTCTCACTACTCCTAAACCCGATGCCCTTATCGACGATCAACTAATGAGCAGCAAGAGAGAGCAGACTTTTGCATAAGTCGAACAATATGGTAAAATGATATATGATGACTACTATGTCCAAAGGCTTACAAGAAGAAAGATCACCGATGGTAGACGCGACCCAAATATGGTCAAGTCTCAGAGTAAGTTTGGGCAATCGATCGGACATCCGCTTCCACACAATGAGATAAATTTTGGCGTGTAAGATGGAAGAAGGAAGTTCGTCCATGAACATGTCTCCCACATGACTCATCTCATGGATAGTCTTGATCAGCTGGGAGGAGGTACGACATGCAAGCCAAGGTCGATATCATCCTCAATACACCGCCCAAGTCTTTTGAGAATTTTCATGAATGCGATCATGAGCAAGACCGGTATACACTTAGTGGGCTGTTTAATGATCTCGTGGCCACGGAAGGAGTTAGGGTAAAGAAAGACATGCTCTTGCTAGCACATCTAGGGGCCCAAATTTTCCGCTGCAAAATGGAAAAGAAAAGGGTCACCAAAGGTGGCAGAGGCAAGGAAATAGTGGGAGTAATGGAACAAGAACATGCTCGCCAACGAGGCTTGAAGAAGCCAAAGGAGAGGCAAGTGCTTCGTGCAAGATCGGGCATTGGAAGGCCAAGTGCCCTATGCTCAATGCTCAAGGTACGCCATTTGCTTTAGTAACGGAAACATGTTTAGCGACTTGTTCTACCCATTCTTGGGTAGTAGACACGGCCGCGATCGATCATGTTTGTTACACCCTTGCGGGGTTCCTACGACAAGGAGTCGCATGATGGGAGATAACGATTCCATGGGCAACGCGCGAAAGTCGAGGCTGCAAATGCCGGAATGTTACTTTATGTTTTGATAAAATGCTTTAGTATTAAAAGATGTTTTATATGTGCAGATTTTCATGAACCTTGTTTCTGTTTCAAATTGTTTATTCATGGATATTCTGTTATTTTTGATAGTGGTGTTTCTATCATAAGAAATGACGGTTATCTCGTGTTGGCACATTATATAATTCGCTTTATACTATTTCTCGCTAAACATAATACCTATAACTATGTTGCATCTACATCAAACCTTAAAAGAGAAAGTTTTCAGAAGATGACACCAAATTTCTCTCGCATCTTAGATTAGGTCACATCAATCTAAATAGGATCCAAAGACTCGCTAAGAATGGAGTTGGGTAATCTCACAGCATCCGCTCCCGATCTGCGAATCCCAGATAGAAGTTAAGATGTGGATCGCACCTTCAAAGCGAAGGGTTATAGAGCCAAAGAAGTGTGGAGCTAGTCCATTTCGATCCGTGGACCTATGTCCACACAAGCTCGTGGAGGGTACGAGTATTTTATCACTTCATCGACGACATTTAAGGTACAGATACATATACCGCTTCACCGCAGTGCAATGCTTTGAAAAATTCAAAGAGTTTAAGGCGGAAGTGGAGACGAAGCTTGGTAAAGTATCAAGTCATCATGGGTCCGATCGCGGTGGCGAATACCTCAAGAACGAAGTTTATGGACTATTTGGTGCAGTGTGGGATTACCTCCCAATCACTACACCGCACACCACAACAAAATGGTGTGTCGATCGAAAAATAGGACTCTTTTGGAAATGGTTAGATCAATGATGAGTTATGCAAAGATCGCCTATTTCGCTCGGGGTACGCCTTAGAAGCAGGGATACTTGCAAATCTAGTACCATCCAAGTCACCGAAAAGACCCCTTCGAGTTGTGGGCGAAGTTTAGTTTAAGCCACATAAGGATATGGGGCCCACAAGTCATTTGAACAAGAAGGCGACATGTTGAAGCTAGATCCGACGCAAGGTGCTTTTATTTGCTATCCTAGAGGATGAAAGGTGGTTTATTCTATAGTCCTAAGGATCAAGGTCATTATTAGCACTAATGTCTCGATTCTTAGAAGAGGATTATATGACAAACCATAAATCCAAAGTTGAAATCATTCTTCGTGAATTAGAAGATGATCGTATTCCACCATCGACAAGCCAAAGGTGCGAGATGTCGGTTCAGTGGGAGGATCGACACCGTATACTTCAAGAAATTGAAGTGGGTCGAGTTCCATTGGAGATACGGCCGCATAAGCGGCTCCTATCCAAAGAAGTTGTGCAAGATAGAGAACCACAAGTTATCGCACCCACCGTTGTCATTGTGCAAGAGCGCCTCATCGTGAGTGGGAGGGTTGTTCGTCAACCCGAGCGATTTATGTTCGTGGGTGAATCTTCGGATTTAGTCTCGGAAACAAACATGCAATAATCGACCCATGGACATACTGAGGCGACATACAAGACATTGATGCAAGATCATGGCACACCGCTATGGACTTAGAAATTGAGTCCATAATAACTATGGATGTATACGAAAAGACACCTCTACCGGATGGAAAGGAATCCATGGGTAGTAAGTGGGTATACAAGAGGAAGAGATTCAGATGGAGAGGTTTCGCTTTTAAAGTCGCCTTGTGGCAAAAGGTATACTCAGATTGAGGGCATCGATTTCGATGAGACCTTTTCACCGTAGCAATGCTCAAGTCCATCGTAATTCTTTCCGCTATAGCAGCCCACTGAACCTTGTGGTTTGGCAAATGGATGTGAAAACCGCTTTACTAAATGATTACCTTGAGGAAGGTAGAGACATCTATATGCAAAGAACCCGAAGGTTATGTGGTGAAGGGTGAAGAGTATCTAGTATGGAAGCTTAAGAAGTCCATTTATGGGCTTAAACAAGCCTCACGATCTGGAACTTACGCTTTGACGAGGTGGTAAAGTCCTATGGATTTACCCGCTACAAGCAAAAGTTGTGTGTATCGCTTAGATGTCAACGGTGATGTGGTATTTCTTGCACTTTATGTAGATGACATTCTTCTAGTTGGCAACAATGTTAAGTTATTATCGGGCGTAAAGAGTTGGTTATCCGATCGGTTTCAAATGAAAGACTTAGGAGATGCAAGATACATTCTTGGGATCAAGGTTTACCGAGATCGCAAGAGAAGATGTTGAGCTTATCCGAGGCGCCTTACATTGATCTCGTGATTACTCGCTTTAGTATGGAGACCGCTAAGAAAGGATTGCTACCTTTCGCACATGGTGTTCCTTTATCTAAGGAGCAGTCACCTATGTCTCACCCCGACCTATCTAATCTTGTATTAGCCGAATAATCGGAATGCGACGGGCAGAAAGAAAAGAAATGACTAACTATTTCAAGAGACTCGCCAATATAAACAGTTATCATTTTAAAGAAAGACGAGTCATCAGATCTTTGATTAACCAAATGATCAAAGTTGGATATAAATCAAACGCTGTTTAGCAACTGATACCATGGTCTTTGACATAAATTGTACTTGTTTATCAAATGTCTAACCCATCAAGACCACGATCATGCAAAAATTACAACTATGAATGAGTTGCGACAAAGTGCGGTGAGTTTATGTGTGAAGACATAAACTCGGGCAAAACATAGGATTTTACAAAGTAGGTCTTCGCCAAAGATTCAATCTCCATTTTCATCTCTGCGCTACACTGCACAATTAGAAATACATGCAGGGCATGAGTACTTGATGCACTCAGTGGGCAATTGCCGAAAACAACTTAAACATGCTCTTAGAGCTATATAATCGACTTGCCACTTTCTTAGATTCACATGGGTTTTAAGAAATAACCTATGAATCATACTTTCTGAAATTTCTTACTTCATGATCAATGCACGTGCTAACAATTCAAATCATAACATGTCTGCAGACAATCTTAAATAAACACCATATCTACGCACTCTTGTGTTGAGAAGTAGGCCTCCTTCTCAAACACCTTGATCGGCCATTTAGCTCACGATCACTCAGGTACACAAACCTCACTGGCGGCTCGTCCAAAGATAGGGCCGATATCGTCATTCTCTCGTAGATAGGCAATATGCAATATGCTCAAAAGCAGCAAGTCAATTAACTTTATAAAATTCACATGCTCATTATCATAAACTTGTGCACATATATTTTAGTTTTAGAAAGCCCACCGAAATCGCTTACTCGAGACTTTCTGTCTTTCCTTCTTGGTCTCTATTCCGCTTCCACTTATTCCTTAATAAGGAAATAAGAAGAATAAATACGAGAAAGAGGAACTAAGAGTTTCTAACTCTTGAGCCTCTATTAAAACTCTCTCGATACTCTATGGTTAAGCTAAGCTCTGCTAGGTCAATGCATCAAAAACTAAACTATACAATGTACTGAGAAAGTATTTTATATGAACGTTAATCTTTTCATTTCCTTATAGATATAAGGGATATCATATTACTATAATAAAATCTTTGATCATTCTAATCCTTTTCTTTGAAAACTTTGATCAAGTAAGCCTTGATCAAGTTATATGATCACAAGAATATATACTTGAAATCAAATTCCAAATATCAATCAAAAAATCACAAAGTTCTTTGAATACGCAAACCAACGAAATCTAACTTTTCGTATAAGCATAGAAAAATCTCAATAATTCAAAATAGACTAATTTTATATAATAGATCGTACTTTTGAAATCAAACAACTCAAATAAAATCAAATCCATAATTTCTCATGACTCCATAAGTATAATAAATTAGGGGTTTTCACTTGAGTCGATTTTAACTCTAATTTCTTTTGCTAAACAAGATCATATACATATAATTACATAACTACAAGCTTATTTTAAACAAATCAAAGCCAAAACATCTTGAAATCTAAGTCCTAACTTTCGGTCATCATAGGAAATTCATAGGGTTCGATTTTTATTTCGGTAATCGACTCTAAACATACTCAAACATCTTTAATTATATCGATCTAGGCTTGATTTAAGGAATCATCAACAAATACTCAAGGTAAGAACTAGGGTTCTTAACTAAAATTTAGGTTTTCATGAAAATAAACAAATTAAACCATAGATCAAGCATAAATCACTTCTAAAAGGATATATCTACGCATATAAAAACTAAAGATCGAAGAACAAAAATTCTTGAAGCATGGTCCATGATGGCCGAAACATATAGGGCTTGAAAGAAGGATTTTTCTTTGTTTTCTCAACATAATATCACTCAATATAGGTAGATCTATGCATACATGTACTAAAAATCGAAGAACAAAACTCGTAAGAAAAAGGCCCAAAGGACCGAATCATGTGGGGGTTTGGGGGGTGGTTTTCACTTGATTTTTACCTCAAAACTTGAATAGGGTTAGAGATTTACCTTTTGAAGATGTAGATCTACCAACTTGAAAAGGATTAGAAGCTAGAAGCTTGAATCTTGGTGTTTGGGAGAAGAAAATCTAGTGTGTGGTGTGTGTGGTGGTTCTCGAAAATTTGAGAGAATGGGAGAAAAATGCTGAAAAAGTGACCCTTGGAGGCTAAGCATATATATTATCAAGTACTCATCTCACTATTTAAGGCTTCTCTCATAAGCTATGCAAATGGCTTCTTTGATAAGCTATAAGATTCTAGAATTTTCTTTACTTCTTTAGCAAGCTTAATAAACATTTGGGCTCATTTCTACACTTTGATACTAGGCCCAATTTGTTTAGGACGTTAAATCTTCAACTGAACATATACATTTTTTTTTTCGAAAATATGTGCTTAACAAAATAGGGCTATAATATTCATCTCTTAATTTAAAAGATCAAATAGAAAGGTAAAAATTTTGCTAGCAAGTTGAAATCTCATTTATCACTTCTTTCTAAATTAAACTTTGAACTAAACAATAAATAAAAATTTATTGTTAAATCAATCAACTTTAGAACTCTAAAATAAAACTTTATAAGATCTTATCCGAGGATGCATTGTTCTAGTCACCACGTAATTAATTTCTAATTAATTACGTACTTAGCGCTTTAATCGAGCTATGAAAACTGGGTATTACATTCTCTCCCTTAAAGAAATTTCGTCCGAAATTTAGTACTTCAAAATAGCTCGTGGTACTTCTTTCATCTTTCTTCTAATTCTCAAGTCGCTTCTTCTGGCCATGGTGCTCCATGAAATCTTGACTAAAGGGATCGACTTATTCCTTAGTTGTTGATTCTTTCGATCAATAATACATTCCGCTTCTTCATAGCTTAGATATTGTTCGTGAACAATATTCTTTGATATATGATGTGTTTCGATCAAACACATATCTTCGTGAATCATGACACATGAAACACATATGGATATTGCCAAACTTGAAGGCAAAGCTAATCTGTAGGCGACTGACCCAAATCTTCTCTAGAATCGTACGGTTTAATGAATCTTGGTACAAGCTTTCCTTTAATTCCAAAGCGATGTATTCCTTTGGAATGACACACTTTCAAGAATATAATGTCTTCAATCTTGAAGCTTAGCTCCTTACGTCTTTTATTTGCGTAGGACTTTTGACGATCTTGAGCTTCTTGGATTCTTTTCTTTATTTGTCGTACGATTACGACCATTTCTTGAATCGATTCTGGTCCAAGCACTTGTCTTTCTCCAACTTTGTCCCAAAAAGCGGTGATCTACTTTCTGTCGTAAAAGGTTTCATAAAGCGTCATATAAATCGTTGCTTGGTAGCTGTTGTAGTATGCGAAAATCAATCAATGGTAGGACTCGCTACCATTGATTTTCTTGCTCTTATATCAAGATTCTGATCATATCTTTTAGCGTCTATATGGTTCTTTCAGATTGACCATCTGTTTGTGGATGAAACGTTGTTCTGCAATTCACTCTTGTACTCATCTCTTATTGAGATTTCACCCAAATAGCTGTATTATCACGCTTCATTTTGGGTAAACTAATCACGAAATCCATAGCTATGTGATCTCATTTCCACTGAGGAAATCTCCAGTGGTCGCAATTTACCATACACTGCTGGTGCGAAGCTTTAATTTGTTGACACGTTAACATTGATCAACAAACGAGGCCATCTCTCGCTTTATTTCTACTCACACAAACCTTTGCTTTAGATCTTGATATATCTTTGTGCTTCCTGGGTGTGCGGTGTAGGGCGTGTTATGAGCTTAACTCATAATCTCGTTCTTCAAATCATCCTCATTGGGTACGCACATCATGTTTCTGAACATGATTACGTTATCCCAACTTCATGATATTCTTCTGACTTTTCTGTTTTGATCTTAACTCGTAGCTTTTCTATCTGTTGATCTTATCTTTGATCCTTCGCGATTCTTGTTCTCATATCGGGGTATCGACAAGAGCGATTATAATCTCCTTTCGCAATTTCAGGTGGTAGCATCACTTGCAAACTCACCTCTTTAAACTCTTTGATCTACTCCTCTCTCTGAGTAAGGACAAATCCTAACTGGATTTAGCTTTTTCTACTGAAAGCATCAGCGACAACATTCGCTTTTCTAGGGAGATACTTGATCTCGCAATCATGATCGTTTACTAGCTCTAGTCATCTTCTTTGACACATGCTCAAATTTTTCTGCTCGAAGAAATACTTCAGGCTCTTGTGATCAGGAAAGATCTCACACTTGGATCCATGCAAAAGATGTCTCCAATTCTTCAAAGCATGAACAATAGCTGCTAATTCTAGATCGTATATAGGATATACGGGCTCTTGAGGTCTCAACTATCGTGATGCATAAGCTATCACTCTTCCTTCTTGCATCAGGACCATTCTTAGTTCACTCTTTGATGCATCGATATACAGAGTATACCCTTTTTCTGATTCTGGTATCGCCAAAATTGGCGTGGTAGTCAATCTGTTCTTTAACTCTTGACTACTTTCCTCATATTCTTGGGTTCGTTGGGACATAATTCCTTTTTGAAGGTATTGAGTCATAGTTCTCCCAAATCTTGGAGAATCCTTCTATGAACCTTCGGTAATGTCCTACTAAACCCAAGAAACTTCGAGTCTCTATCTGTGTCGTCGGCGATTTCCAATCGCGTACCGCTTGAATTCTAGCGGGGTCGATTCTGATTCCATCTGTTGTAATGATATGTCCAAGGAAATTCACTTCCCTTGGCCAAAACTCATATTTGCAAATCTTAGCAAACAATCGTTCTATTCTCAATGTCTGTAGAACGATTCTCCACTGTTCTTTTTGTTCTTACTCGTTCTTCGAGTACTCAAGAATATCATCGATAAACATCAAACAAATCTTATGGAGATGATTGTGGAAAACACAATTTATCAAATCCTTAAACACACCTGGTGCATTTGTCAAGCCAAATGGCATTACTACGGACTCAGAAGGGCCATACCGCGTCGAACAAAGAAATCTTGGTCATGTCCTTCTCGACGAATCTTTGATTGATGATATCCCCGACTTCAGTCAATCTTTGAGAAAACATCGCACCTTTCAATTGATCGAACAAGTCATCGATCCCGGTAAAGATACCTATTCTTCAAGGTTAACTTGTTCAACTTTCTCAGAATCAATACATATCTTAAAGTTTCATCCTTCTTTATGACAAATAGAATGGCACTCCCAAGAGATACACTAGGTCGAGAAAACCTAGGTCCAAAAGCTTGCAATTGGATCTTTAACTCTGTAATTTTTTGGAGCCATTATAATAGGTGCTTTTGAAACAGGTGCTGATCCTAGTTCAAACTCAATGGAGAAACTCTAATTGTCTGTCCGGAAGGTAGCTCGTAATATTTCGTGAAAACATCCGAAACTCTCTAACCACGGGTACATCTCCTACCTTCTTCTGACCGACATCGACATTCGATATACAAGGTAAGCACAATCTTCCTCGTTGTTCATCGCCTTTTCGGTTTGTAAGGTCGAGATCATAGGAACATGGCTTCTTTTCTTCTTAATACCATAAAATGTAGGTTCTCTCTATGGTGGCTGAAACGCTATTTCTCTTGCTCGCATCATATCGCTGCATAATGCGTCACAACCAATACATTCCTATATAAGATCCACGCCCTTCGTGTGCAATAATTGTAGCGATCTTGCTCTAAGCTTAAGGGATCTTAGTTCGAAATCTAGGTTAGAACATACGTGCATGACAACGATAGCTCCATTCAACGGGATAATCATGTTTAAATCTTGGGCAGCGCGTTCGTTGTTGAGCTTAAGAACATTTGCCAAGTTGCTTGGCATTCTTCTCAGGTTGTTTTTAAGAGAGGGCGTATGCTCTTTGATATAGAGGTTGGTGCGGTCGAGGCGTCGGTGATTGCGGTTACGGCGACGAAAACGGTTGTGGTTGATGTAGTGGCATCTCGATCTGACAAAACGGCGATTTGGATATCCACTTAGGGCTTTCATTGGTTGGGTCTGTCTCGGATGGTTCTGCTTTCCTCCATCACTAGTTGTTTCTCTGACAGTTAGGACATTGACTTGCATAGTGGCCTACTTGTCCATATGCATAACAACTGTTACTTCCCCAAGTGAAAACTCCAGAATGTACTTTGTTACATCTGGGCACATCTGCATTCTGGACTGACTTGGGAAAGATTTTCTCTACGTAGACTGATTCGGTTTCTGCTATTGTCTCTTGTTTAGGAAGGTCTTATTCTCCTAATTCTTTTTCCTTTTTGACTTCTGATCTGGAAGAAGAAATCTTGGTGAGGTTTGCCAAAATAATTCTGATCTCTTGGCGTAATATAGCACGAAACAATTTCGTCATCTTCTCATCTGTCTCAGCTTAAAAGAAGCATAACGAGTTAGACTGCAGAATTTACGATCATATTCTGTCTCAGTCTTTTTGCCTTGCTCAAGTTCGCAAATTCAATCTCTTTCTATTGCTGTAACTTTGAGGTATATACTTTTCAAACAATTCTCCCTTGAATTGGTCCCACGCAAAATTCTCCAATTGCTCAGGAGTAAGAACTTTCTGACGCAGAAAAAGCTCAAATTCTACGATCTATTTGAGGAGGAGAAGGTGCATGTAAATCTTAAGAATTTACACTTTCTTGTTTTTCCTCTTGTAATATTTACAAAGGCTAGGAAAACTTTGCAAATCAAGTTTTCAAGCATATAGATGCTCCGTATTCGCAAAACATATCCCAGACGGCTTCTCAAGCACACCACCGCAACATAAGATATCTATAAGCATCACTAGTGCAGATATACACATATATACATATATGTGCATCCACACTTTCTACAAACCGCCAGCCCACTTTTATCGCTACTAGGTTCACTGCTCACAAAGGTCGCCATTGTCGACATAATTTCTTTCTTCCATCTCTACTACTCCATTCTCACCGCCATTAACGGCCCATTGGAGTCGGTATCTCTACATCTTTCTCAATTTCGGAGATGGCGGATCAAGAGCACGGTCGGAAATGAGTGCAGGGAACTACTCCGGGATAAAGAATATCAAGATCACCACAAAAGACATTTGATCGATATCTATGGTCAGTAGTTGGCCGTACAACAACCGGTAAAACTCAGTTCATACATGAAAAATCTTGAGACACCGAAGGTCTTGATAAACTAGCTTAAGTCTCTTCTGGGACCTCTAAAGGAGAAGTCTCAGGAACGTGAGAGGAAGGAATAGACTTAATCAATGTAGGGATCTCAGGAGATGCGAAAGACTGACCATCCCAATCTAGATCAATAGAAAACATCTCACTACCGAGATAAAATGATCAAACTGTGTAGGGACTACATCAGACTCGGGTATATATAACTGAATATCTCGTAAGGATGACTCTATCTCTAGAGTATAGGCACTAACACCATACTCAGGAATAGAAGAATCAACATCAATGGGTTCAAGATTTTCATCATCATCATCATCTTTAAAAGGAAAAGAAGAGCACCAAATTAACCTGAATCGATGAACAAGTGAAATAAAATCGAGAATGAGGAATTTAAACTAGTAGGAAGACTCAAGTATACATAATACTGAGAACTGATGGTAACTAGGAGTCTGGGAAGATTAACTTGCTCTGAAGCTATAAAACCAGGCTCAATGTAATTAATGGCAACAGCAACGGCCAATCTTGCCACTTCTTAGGCAATAAACAAATCAATTGGAGTATTCCATCTAGTCCCGGTATGCCGTGATCAAATGCCTCCTTTCTCCACATCTGCTATACCTTACTATCACACAGGATCTACTACTAATGACTACTGCTTGGATCGGGCTCTTCACTCCTGGTGATGTTCATCTCTATCGCAGCTTCACATGTTGCTGCTTCTTCTTTAAATAATCGTTCGATCTCATCTTTCCCAATGGGGCTGCTGTGTCTGGGTGCTGCAACTGCAAAGGCTCCATCTCTTCTTCATTGTAGTCTGGCACTGGTGGTTTAGGAGCATTGGGGTTGTTGTCATGCAAAATTACTTTAAACTCAAGATGTAGAATGTATGGGTCAATAGCGAAAGACATTTCACTGACTGGGAGGTACTCAAGCTTGCACTTGCCAACAGACTAAATATGTTCAGGTTCATACCGATAAGATCTGGAAAGACCCGATGGTCTAGAGAACAAGTTCCCTCATCGGCAGGAGGAGGTGGTTCTTGGAATATATGAACTTCACGGAGTTGACTAGAAAGATCAGCCGAAATTGGCTGAGACTCAGAAGTTATGATTGGGAGAGAGTCACGGGGAACTACTTGAACCGATAAGATCTCGGAACTACTTTCAAATGTAATTACTAGGCCGCCTAAGAAAACGTTGGATTAACAAAATAAATCGGATAAGTAGGCGAGTCAAAACAAGCGGCCGCTTTAGTAGATCTCGCATCGCTTCCGTATCATTGATCCGGATAGAAAAGAAATACTTTCAAATGAAAGCATATCAAGAAACCACGGATCTAATCTGAGGTGTAAATACAAATCATCGTGACCTCGAGAGATATCTCGAGTCCATCAATAGAGGAGAATCAACCTGCTCAACAATTTGGGAGCTAAAAGAGTACGATCAATCAACATAGACTCATCAAATCAGAGCAAGAATTTCAAGAGGTAGTACATCAATGACAAGTGGGAGAAAGATCATTCTACCTCACATAATGCCCGCAAAGAGTCGATTTAATATGAGAATAAAATGATCGAGAGAATGGTAGTCACTTGGGATGGACTTTGATGATCCCGATTCTATGCTCAAACAAGAGCATGGAATCCAAAGAAATTTCGACTTTTCGTGATTTCTAGAGAAATCAATATAATCAAGAGCACCGAAGAAGCCCATTCTGCCAAAGCAATCGGCAAGACCGAATCAACCGGGCACGCGATCGAATTCATTAACCCCATGTCGCTTAATCGAAACCGCCCAGTGGACCGCCGAGAAATTCGGGAAGTTCGACATCCGCCCGCCTAAGCTCATAGAATGCATGCCTGACGTCCAATCAAGAACGATCTAACTCTAGTACTATTAGCGCGTAGTCCGCATCCTAATTAATCGTAACTTAAACATCAGGACAATCATATCAATATGTCCCATTTCCCATCTTAGGATACTAGTCAAATTGTATGCATAATCATCTTATGTAGCAACATATAAAGATTACACAAAGCCATAAGCAATACAGAAAGAATTCTGAACTCTTTATAAAGAATCAACTACTTGTACCTGGTTGTGCTAGAGATGACGGACTTGATATGCTGAGCTCACATGATTTAAGACAACTGGGTTAGACTCAAGAATGACTCACAGGACCAGAGCGAACAACCTAGCTCTCATACCATTCTGTCACACCCCGACCTATCTAATCTTGTATTAGCCGACTAATCGGAATGCGACGGGCAGAAAGAAAAGAAATGACTAACTATTTCTAGAGACTCGCCAATATAAACAGTTATCATTTTAAAGAAAGACGAGTCATCAGATCTGTGATTAACCAAATGATCAAAGTTGGATATAAATCAAAAGTCGTTTAGCAATCGATACCATGGTCTTTGACATAAATTGCACTTGTTTATCAAATGTCTAACCCATCAAGACCTCGATCATGCAAAAATTACAACTATGAATGAGTTGGCAGCAAAAGTGCAGCTGAGTTTATGTGTGAAGACATAAACTCGGGGCAAAACATAGGATTTTACAAAGTAGGTCTTCGCTCAGCATTCAATCTCCATTGTCATCTCCTGCACTACCTGCACAATTAGAAATACATGCAGGGCATGAGTACTTGATGCACTCAGTGGGCAATTGCCGAAAACAACTGAAACATGCTCTTAGAGCTATATAATCGACTTGCCACTTTCTTAGATTCACATGGGTTTTAAGAAATAACCTATGAATCATACTTTCTGAAATTTCTTACTTCATGATCAATGCACGTGCTAACAATTCAAATCATAACATGTCTGCAGACAATCTTAAATAAACACCATATCTACGCACTCTTGTGTTGAGAAGTAGGCCTCCTTCTGAAACACCTCGATCGGCCATTTAGCTCACGATCACTCTGTACACAAACCTCATCGCAGCTCGTCCAAAGATAGGGCGATATCGTCATTCTCTCGTAGATAGGCAATATGCAATATGCTCAAAAACAGGCAAGTCAATTAACTTTATAAAAATTCACATGCTCATTATCATAAACTTGTGCACACATATATTTTAGTTTTAGAAAGCCCACCTGGAAATCTGGCTTACTCGAGACTTTCTGTCTTTCCCTTCTTGGTCTCTATTCTGCTTCCACTTGTTCCTTAATAAGGAAATAAGAAGAATAAATACGAGAAAGATGAACTAAGAGTTTCTAACTCTTGAGCCTCTATTAAAACTCTCTCGATACTCTATGGTTAAGCTAAGCTCTGCTAGGTCAATGCATTCAAAACTAAACTATACAATGTACTGAGAAAGTATTTTATATGAACGTTAATCTTCTCAATTCCTATAGATATAAGGGATATCATATTACTATAATAAAATCTTTGATCATTCTAATCCTTTTCTTTGAAAACTTTGATCAAGTAAGCCTTGATCAAGTTATATGATCACAAGAATATATACTTGAAATCAAATTCCAAATATCAATCTAAAAATCACAAAGTTCTTTGAAATACGCAAACTAACGAAATCTAACTTTTTCGTATAAGCATAGAAAAATCTCAATAATTCAAAATAGACTAATTTTATATAATAGATCATACTTTTGAAATCAAACAACTCAAATAAAATCAAATCCATAATTTCTCATGACTCCATAAGTATAATAAATTAGGGGTTTTCACTTGAGTCGATTTTAACTCTAATTTCTTTTGCTAAACAAGATCATATACATATAATTACATAACTACAAGCTTATTTTAAACAAATCAAAGCCAAAATATCTTGAAATCTAAGTCCTAACTTTCGATCATCATAGGAAATTCATTGGTTCGATTTTTATTTCCGTAATCGACTCTAAACATACTCAAACATCTTTAATTATATAGATCTAGCTTGATTTAAGAAATCATCAACAATACTCAAGGTAAGAACTGGGTTCTTAACTAAAATTTAGGTTTTCATGAAAATAAACAAATTAAACCATAGATCAAGCATAAATCACTTCTAAAAGGATAGATCTACGCATATAAAAACTAAAGATCGAAGAACGAAAATTCTTGAGGCATGGTCCATGATGGCCGAAACATATAGGGCTTGAAAGAAGGATTTTTCTTTGTTTTCTCAACATAATATCACTCAATATAGGTAGATCTATGCATACATGTACTAAAATCAAGAACAAACTCAGAAGAAATGGCCCAAGGACCGAATCATGGGGTTTGGGGTGGTTTTCACTTGATTTTTACCTCAAAACTTGAATAGGGTTAGAGATTTACCTTTTGAAGATGTAGATCTACCAACTTGAAAAGGATTAGAAGCTTCAATCTTGGAGTTTGGGAGAAGAAAATCTAGTGTGTGTGTGTGGTGGTTCTCGAAAATTTGAGAGAATGGGAGAAAAATGGTGAAAAGTGACCCTTGGAGGCTAAGCATATATATATATCAAGTACTCATCTCACTATTTAAGGCTTCTCTCATAAGCTATGCAAATGGCTTCTTTGATAAGCTATAAGATTCTAGAATTTTCTTTACTTCTTTAGCAAGCTTAATAAACATTTGGGCTCATTTCTATACTTTGATACTAGGCCCAATTTGTTTAGGACGTTAAATCTTTAACTGAACATATACATTTTTTTTTTTTCGAAAATATGTGCTTAACAAAATAGGGCTATAATATTCATCTCTTAATTTAAAAGATCAAATAGAAAGGTAAAAATTTTGCTAGCAAGTTGAAATCTCATTTATCACTTCTTTCTAAATTAAACTTTGAACTAAACAATAAATAAAAATTTATTGTTAAATCAATCAACTTTAGAACTCTAAAATAAAACTTTATAAGATCTTATCTGAAGATGCATTGTTCCTAGTCACTCACGTAATTAATTTCTAATTAATTACGTACTTAGCTCTTAATCAAATCTATGAAAATTTGGGGTATTACAACCTATAACTGCAAAGGAGATAGAGGAAATGAGGCAAGTTCCTTACGCTTCCGCCGTAGGAAGTCTCATGTACGCAATGCTATGTACGAGGCCCGATATCTGCTATGCGGTAGGCATAGTAGCAAGATATCAGTCTAACCCTGGACTAGCTCATTGGACTGTAGTAAAGCATATATTCAAGTACCTGAAAAGAACTCGAGATTATAGGTTGGTTTACCATGCAAATAGTCTAATGCCTTTGGGGTATCTGGACTGGATTTCCAAGCCGATCGTGATGAGAAAAAGTCTACCTCGTGCTATGTGTTTACCTTGGGAGGTGGAGCCATATCCTCAAGTGAGTGCAAAGCAATGATGCATTGCGGACTCTACCATGGAAGTTTAATATGTAGCCGCTTGGAGGCGCTAAGGAGGTCAGATGGTTCAAGAACCACCTCATGGATCTAGGCGTGGTCCCTGGTTTGCCCAAGAGTATCATAGTTTATCGTGATAACTCAAAAGTGGCAAACTCGAAGGAACCATGCACCCACAAAGCGACCAAACACATAGAGAAAGTACCATGTCATACGAGAAATCGCGAGATTTAGGTACAAAATTTTGGGGACGAATTTTTTTTAAGGGTGAGGAATGTAGTAACCTAAAAATCTTATAGTCCTAATTAGAGCCTAATTAAGTATTAATTATGGGCTTAAAGGCATTGCATCCCTAAAATTGATAAAGAAGTGCATAATAAATTAGAAAGCGATAAAAATTCGATTAATTGCTAATCAAGAAGTAGAATTTAGAAAATGTAAATCTAATTTAGAAACAAGTTTTATTATGATAAAATAGGAGATATCTGGTTAGTATTATATGCTTGAATGATTTTTTTTTAAAATAGAAAATGTTTTAAAGAAATGTATTAATTATTATTTATATGAGATTTATTTATAAAATGAATTGGAATAATGTTTAAGCTATTAAGTGACTTAAATAATTTTATTTTATTAATATATAGTGATAAGGAAATTTTTTTCTATAATTTTCAAAAGTTATGAATAAATAGAATAATTGTTTGATTATTTGTATATAAAAGAGTTAATCTATATTGATATGGTTTGTATTCCAATAATTGATTTATTTGTTTTGGATCTTTATATTAATGAGAATATTGAGTTTTACTATTAAAAAATATTAATGTCCAATATTAGTAAATTTTAGAGGATAAATTATAGTAATTTTAAAAAATGATAACAAATAAAGAAAAATGAATAAATAAATAAATAAATAAAGCTATATATATACACCTTCTAGAATAAATATTCATATGAATCATCTTCAAGCTCTCTCTTTCTCCCTCATTTTCGGCACTCACACACCACACACACTAAAAATTTTCTTCAATCATACTAAAGTTTAAGTGTAGATTAAGTGCAAATCATTCCAAAAGAGGTAAATACCTTATTTAATCCAAGTTTTTGTGGTTAAATTTGAATAATATGATCTTCTCACATATCATGATTTTCGAAAATTTCATGATCAAAATTAAGGTTGAATTGTTTAATTTTTGTTATATTTGATGATTCTTTTGTCCTTATGATGCTTAAATATCATAGTTGATGGTTTAAATTATTGAAATTTTTGAAGTTTGTGGAATCAATTAAGCATGCATAAATCCTAATTTTGCATGTTATTTGATTCAATTGAGTTTAAATATGTGTGATTAAGTGAAAATAAACATGATTTAGTAGAAGAAATTGGAAAAAATTGAATGTATTCATATTCCCTAATTTTCGAAAATTAGGGGGTTGAATGTCTATGAGTTCTTGATTTTATTTGATATATTTGATATGATTTTTGAGATTTTGGACTTAAATTGAATTTATGGAATTTTATGGACTTAAATGTTGAATGTTGAATTTGGAAAGTTTAGGCTAAGTTAAAGGATTTATATGATGAGTTTGATTTGGCTTGCAATTGGTTATGGATTGGTGATCATTGATGATAAATAAGTATGAATATGAGTTGTTTTGAATTGAATTGTTTGTAGATTGAAAAATTCATTTACTTGTATAATATGGTGGTTGAAGGGCATGCTATGAATATGGTATAAATGGAAGTGTTTGAGCATGTTTTAAGTTTCTAAGTATATATTTAGGCATATGGTGATGATTGGTGGAGTTTGAATAAGTTTGGTTGAATTGGGAATGAGAAGGACGTTTTCTTTTATAAACTTACTCTGCCGAAATTGTATACGATATGGTATATTGCTAAGATGTTTTGAGAATTAAGTTAGTAAGCTTATGATAAGTGTATAAGTGAGATTGGTTTACTTGATTGTTTTAAGTTAAGGTTTAAGATGTTATGCATTGATGAAACTAACTATAAGTTATTTAAACTCTTTAGATTATAGCATGTTATATAACTTCCTAAAATTAAAGTTTACTAAGGAAATAAGTTATTAAGGGATGCAATAGCCTAACCTAAATCTTAGATTTAGGTAAAACTAAGAGTAAGATGTTAAATGTTTAAGTGAATAAGAATGTTTGTTAAATTCGATAATTATTTTATTTACAAGGATCAAGTAAGGACAAGGGAATCTTGAAGGACGAGAAGGAAGAACTCGTAGAGTGACGACATTCCAGGTGGGTTTTGTTTTCTCTAATGTGTGAATAATATTGAATGTTCCATTTATATCTTGCATATTATTGTGAAAGATTGAATTTCTATATGTTGAGCATAAGATCATATTACCTATCCACGGAATAGTTATGTTTAATGACCAGGAGCTTGCAGTTGTGTAGACCGGTTAGGGTATTGAAAAGGAGGCCTAATTCTCATTACCGAAGAACGTAGATAAGGTAGGACTGTGAGTGGTAACCTTCGGGGCCAACACAGGAAGATAATGTCGGCATAACATAACATTACATGAGATTTCATTGATAGAGTTTCATAAAGCATATTGTTAATGAAATCAATTCAAGTATTATTTATTTTATCCATTGCATTGAATAACATTCGGTAAGTCAATAAAGTTTATATTTTTGGCGATAACCCACTGAGTACTTTTTGGTACTCACGCCCTGCATACATTTCCTGAATATGCAGGTTGAGCTTGGAGATGGCGATGGAGAAGGAAGCTGAGCTAGGGTTCTTTTGCTGTATATATAATTATGCCCTGAATGTCATGTCTTCACACATGATGTTCATCAACCCGTCTGTTGTCAAACTCATATGATTTTGATGTCGACCTATGATAAACTCTTTTGTATGTTGGAGTTCTATATGTAAACTTTAAATGTTGGTATGGATTTTCGTTGGTTCTTAATTAAATAGTTAAACTCTTTTTATCCTTGAAGTCATTGCAGATTGAAATTTATTATGTTCTTATCACAACCCAGTCATAGCCTGATTACTTAGTTAATCATTTAATTAATTAGTCGGGTCGTGACAGATAAGGAGTACACAATCTATATGAACACCTCAAAGAATGGATTAGGATGTGTTCTAATGCAAGAAGGCAGAGTTATTTCTTATGCTTCAAGGTAATTACGACCACATGAGTGGAACTATCATACGCACGACACGAAATTAGCAGCATCGTACATGCCTTAAAGATTTGGAGACACCATCTCAATAAAGTTAGATGTGAGATCTACATCGCCATAGAAGACTGAAGTATTTCTTTGAACAGAGAGATCTTAACACTAGGCAACGTAAATGGTTAGAATTAGTGAAAGATTATGAATGTGGTATCAATTACCACCCAGACAAGGCTAATGTTGTAGCCTATGCTCTAAGTCGCAAATCACACTCTAGCTTGGGATGCCTCCTCAGTCATGAGGATATGGTTTAAAGAAATTTTGAACGATGAGTATCAGTTATAAACCCACCTGAGAAGATAGAAGGCCGTATTGCAACGTTGATTGCAATCCCGGATTTAAGAGCCCGAATCTTAGAAGCCCAGAAGTAGAGCAAGAAGCTGGAGGAAGTACGAGCCAAAATTAAGGACAATGACCACAAGAATTTCATAGAAGCAACATATGATGTTTTGTTGTATGATGGGAGAGTGTATATTCCAGAAAATGAAGAGCTGAAAAATAAGATTTTGAAAGATGCCCACGAGACTTCTTACACTGCACACCCCGAAAGCACCGAAATGTATCAAGATCTCAAGGAGAAATTCTGGTGGGATGGAATGAAGCGAGACATAGCTTCATTCGTAGAATGTTGTTTGACTTGTCATGAAAGCACTACAACCGCTGGACATTTCGGAATTGAAATGGGACGATATAGCCATGGATTTTGTTACCGGACTACCCAAATCACAAAGAGGAAATACCCTTATTTGAGTCATCATCGATCGTTTAACCAAGAGCACATATTTCTTATCGATCCTGATAACACATGGATCTGAAAGATTAGCACAATTGTACGTTCGAGAAATCGTATGTTTACATGGATTTCCAAAGACTATCACGTTTGATAGATATTCAAAATTTACATCCAGATTCTAGACTAGCTTACAGAAGAAATTAGGAACTCGACCGCATTTCAGTACTGCTTTCCATCCACAGACAGATGGACAATCCAAAAGGACCATTCAAACGCATGAAGACATATTGAGGACTGTTGTCCTAGACAGAGGGGGAAGTTGGGAACAAGTATTACCACTTGTGGAATTTGCCTACAACAACAGCTACTAAGAAACCATTGGAATGGCCCCGTACAAAACGCTTTTTGGAAAGAGATGTCGATCACCAATTTACTGGGATAAAGTAGGTGTCACGTCCCCACTCCGGATAACCCGGACTGGAGGGTTGTTGTTGCCGCACCAATTGATGGGGTTGTTGCCACTGTTGTTGCGGGGGTTGGGGCTGGAATTGGATAGCCCTTAGTGGCTGGACATTGCCGGGTTGGTTCGGCCTTATATCCGAACGTGCCACTGGGCAATTGTTGGCGTAATGCCCTCTCGCTCCGCACTTGAAGCAATTCACATTGCTTGTCGTGCATATCCCTTTGTGCACCCTATGGAATTTAGGGCATGGAGGAGCCCTCATTTGCTCTTGCGGTCCTCTCGTCGGAGGAGCAAAAGCTGCCCTTTTCCAATTATGCCACAGGCGTGCCCGGTTCTTTCGCTGTGGTCGCTTGTGGCTTGCGTTCTCATAGCCTCCCCTGCTATTATTGCCGTGACTCGGTTCCCACTTTCCTTTTCCTTTTTCCGTTGTGCTATGTGTCTGAGCTGACACTGACTTATCGTCGGACATTGCTGCCTCAATATCTAAAGCTCGTGCAAGAGCTTCATGTAAGTCGGTCTCCATGGTGGCAAGAGACATCCGTATCTCCGCCCTCGTGCCCCGACCTAAACTTTTCCGATATTTTCAAGTCGGTGTTCACCGCTCTGGTGCATACCTCGACATGTCGCAGAAAACGCGATCATAGTCGGTCACATATAGTTTCTCTTGCTTCAGCAGGAAAAATTCCTGCTCCTTTCTCTTTCTATAGCTCTTAGGTATGTATTTCTCATACAGCTCCCTCTTAAAGTCCTCCCATGAGAACTCTTCTAGTTGCTCGGCAAGAATGTCTTCTTCCGGCCTCCCACCGTAAACCGCGGGTCCATTTAATTGAAAAGTTACACAGGACAGTCGCTCATGTGCTGTGCATCTCAGAAAATTAAAGATTCGTTCAATGGTTCTGACCCATTGTTCAGCTTCTTCGGGGTTGCCTTTCCCATTAAAGGTAGGTGGGTTCTGCCTTAGGAATAACTCCTCGATCCTGCGATCGGGTTGAGGTGGAGGTGGTGGTTGGGGAATGTCTTCAGCTTCTTGTTCGGGGATCCTACCCCTTCCTCTAGGTCTTCCCCGACCTCTGCCTCTGGGTTCTTGCTCCGGGTTTCTTCTCGGAGGCATTCTGCTAATAAAACATATAATCGTTAATCACTTGCCTCTTCCATAACTTAACATGTATAGAATCATCATAGCCTCATTGCAAAACGATTTCTAAACAAAACATTTCACCCTTAACATACACAATTTGCCTCAAAAGCCCTATTCAGGGTCATAAATATATATCTTCAAAATTCTGCCGAAGTAGGATGTTCAACACCAAAAGTCATAAAAACAAAACATGAATCCCGGCCCACACGGCCTTCTAAAAAGTCAAGGTTCTAGTTCCATCAAAACCATACACAAAAAGAAATGACATAAACCCTCCATAACAAAATTCTAACTAAGCTTCATCTAGTGCCTTCATCAGGCATCTTCCCACTGATCGTCCTCCTCGGGGTCTTCCTCGGGATCTTCCTCTTCCTCAGAATCGTCCTCACCATCAGAATTGTCCTCGCGGGGTCGCACCCTAGATGGTCCCGCTCCATCGTCTTCCACCATCGGTATTTCAAATCCATAATTTCTCATGACTCCATAAGTATAATAAATTAGGGGTTTTCACTTGAGTCGATTTTAACTCTAATTTCTTTTGCTAAACAAGATCATATACATATAATTACATAACTACAAGCTTATTTTAAACAAATCAAAGCCAAAACATCTTGAAATCTAAGTCCTAACTTTCGGTCATCATAGGAAATTCATAGGGTTCGATTTTTATTTCCGTAATCGACTCTAAACATACTCAAACATCTTTAATTATATAGATCTAGGCTTGATTTAAGGAATCATCAACAAATACTCAAGGTAAGAACTAGGGTTCTTAACTAAAATTTAGGTTTTCATGAAAATAAACAAATTAAACCATAGATCAAGCATAAATCACTTCTAAAAGGATAGATCTAAACATATAAAAACTAAAGATCGAAGAACGAAAATTCTTGAAGCATGGTCCATGATGGCCGAAACATATAGGGCTTGAAAGAAGGATTTTTCTTTGTTTTCTCAACATAATATCACTCAATATAGGTAGATCTATGCATACATGTACTAAAAATCGAAGAACAAAACTCGTAAGAAAAAGGCCCAAGGACCGAATCATGTGGCGGTTTGGGGGGCGGTTTTCACTTGATTTTTACCTCAAAACTTGAATAGGGTTAGAGATTTACCTTTTGAAGATGTAGATCTACCAACTTGAAAAGGATTAGAAGCTTGAATCTTGGAGTTTGGGAGAAGAAAATCTAGTGTGTGGTGTGTGTGGTGGTTCTCGAAAATTTGAGAGAATGGGAGAAAAATGGTGAAAAAGTGACCCTTGGAGGCTAAGCATATATATATATCAAGTACTCATCTCACTATTTAAGGCTTCTCTCATAAGCTATGCAAATGGCTTCTTTGATAAGCTATAAGATTCTAGAATTTTCTTTACTTCTTTAGCAAGCTTAATAAACATTTGGGCTCATTTCTACACTTTGATACTAGGCCCAATTTGTTTAGGACGTTAAATCTTCAACTAAACATATACATTTTTTTTTTTTCGAAAATATGTGCTTAACAAAATAGGGCTATAATATTCATCTCTTAATTTAAAAGATCAAATAGAAAGGTAAAAATTTTGCTAGCAAGTTGAAATCTCATTTATCACTTCTTTCTAAATTAAACTTTGAACTAAACAATAAATAAAAATTTATTGTTAAATCAATCAACTTTAGAACTCTAAAATAAAACTTTATAAGATCTTATCTGAGGATGCATTGTTCCTAGTCACTCACGTAATTAATTTCTAATTAATTACGTACTTAGCGCTTAATCAAAGCTATGAAAATCTGGGGTATTACAACCTATGACGCAAAGGAGATGGAGGAATGAGACAAGTTCCTTACGCTTCGCCGTAGGAAGTCTCATGTACGCAATGTTATGTACGAGGCCCGATATCCGCATGCGGTAGCATAGTAGTCGATATCGCCTAACCTCGACAAGCACATTGGATGCGAAGAAGCATATACTCAAGTACCGAAAAGGACTCGAGATTATAAGTTGGTTTACCATGCAAATAGTCTAATGCCTTTGGGGTATCTGAGACTGGATTTCCAAGCCGACCGTGATGAGAAAAAGTCTACCTCGGGCTATGTGTTTACCTTGGGAGGTGGAGCCGATATCTGGCGGAGTGCAAAGCAATGATGCATTGCGGACTCTACCATGGAAGCGAATATGTAGCCGCCTGAGGCTGCTAAGGAGGTCAGATGCTTCAAGAACTACCTCATGGATCTAGGTGTGGTCTGGTTTGCCCAAGAGTATCATAGTTTATCGTGATAACTCGGTGCGATGGCAAACTCGAAGGAACCACGGACCCACAAGGCGACCAAACACATAGAGAGAAAGTACCATGTCATACGAGAAATCATGAGACGAGGGACGATCGATTGAAAATATTGATACGACGGATAACCTAGCGGATCCATTCACAAAGAGCCTGCCGCAAAAGTCTACTAAGTGCACGCTCGAGGATTTGGATTGCGCTTGATGGCACCCACTTAGAAAGGAAACTTTTGTATAAGTGGGAGAAGCAAAGTGATGGTTGTGTTTGTAATAGCTAGTAGAGACACATTGTATACTAAAAGTTTGCTTTAGTATAAGTGGGAGATTGTTGGATTTGTATACCAAAGCGCTTTGGTTGAGCTTGTGTACAATGTTTCTGTTACCACTATTACAATCTCCTATCCGAATTGATTACTTGATTGCATATATCTCGTGTCCCCTTATCTCATATATAAGTTAGATCATACGGTGTGTAGAAGATCACGTAAGTCCGTATGATTGGTCAAGCTTAATGAGATATAAAAGACTCACGGTGAGACAACTTGAGGACGAGTTGTCGGTATAGCCGTGGTATAGAGAGAAGTGACTTGACTTGGTTGCTTGTCTATGCTTTGACGCGTCTCGACGTATTGATGGATCACGATGAGATGAGTTATTCTAGGGGTGAGAATCGGCCGGGACAGGTACCGTCCCGAGTCCCGAGTCCCGAACTCCCGAAATTTTGTAATTTTGGGTCCGGTCCCGATCGGGACTTGGGACTCCGGTCCAAAATTTACAATTTTAGTCCTGCCCGGTCCCGAATTGAAATTTCCAAAATGTCCCGAAGTCCGAAGTCACGAAATTACCCAAAATGTCCCAAATTACCCGAAGTCCCGAATTACCCGAAAATATCCCGAATTACAGAAAATGTCCCAAGTCCCGAATTACCGAAAATGTCCCGAAAGTCCCAAATTAAAATTAGATATATTTAAAATCGGACTTGGATTTCGAACGGACTCGGGACTTCCGACACCAAAATCAAAATTTCCAGTCCGGTCCGGTCCCGAACTCAGAATTTCGGGACTCGGTCCCGAATCCCGTCGGGACTCGGTCGGGACGGAAATTTCGAGTCCCGGTCCCAAATTTTCACCCCTAAGTTATTCTATCTCGATCGTCGTGAAGAACCTAGATCTCGGTGACTTACGACGATCTAAACCTCGATAAGGTATTAGGTGAGTATGAGTTGATGACCATCACTTTGACTTGTTATGGGTGAGGTAATATGTTCTAACCCAATATTCTTCGTGATCTTGGATGGTGGCGTGCTTGTATGTCATGTTAGTTATCTCAGACGAGTCACCGTATCCGCTAGGACGATGACGCCCCTTAAGGAACTCAAAAGGTTTATTGTACTAAACCCCGCAGTTGAGTTAGCTCAAGTACAATAATAAGGTTGAGTGGTACTACTTAAGGAATTAAAGATATTAATTATTTTAAGCAATGTAATGCTATAAATAATTAATGGACGTCGATATCTTAAATACGGGATTCAGAATGTCTAAGTGCAAGTCTGACTCACCTTCGGTAATAAAGGGTAAGTCAAGATTTATTCTCTAGTGGCATGAATGAATGTTTATAAATTAATTTATGTTCGGGTGAACATAAGATAATTAATTTATTTGAGGCCCATCTTTATTGCTTGCATTTGATTCTGGCGGCCCATCCAGCCCGTAGCCACATGAAAATCGGCGCCCTATCCTCCGAGGCAAGGATTTGATCCTCTTTATCCATAAGGATATTATTATATTTATGGATATGCATGGATCCTTTCCTAATGGGATTATGGTAATGCATTATAAATATAAGGTAAGAGATAAAATCAAGGCCGATCCTCACTATTAAAACCTAAATTTTCATGCATCACTATTGTTCCATAGTGAGGATTCTCGAAAATTGTATAGAGTGATTGGGTGATTTTCCGAAGCATTCTCCATAGATCGCCCTCACTCGACGTTGGAGATTGGGCAATCGGGATACGACCCGTAAGATCAAAGCACGAGTCTCGATCCGATCATCCCGCTCATCCCCGACAGATTCAAAGGTAAACACGAAACCCCTACGTGTTGCATTTAATTATATAGGTGCACGTTGTTATGAATCTTGATGGCCATGGACGATGGGGACGAGGAAGACAAGGAAGCTTAAGTGTGGTTGTGTACAAGGGGAAGAAGCATGGAGCAGTGAGGGAAGAAGAAGCGTGTTTTTCTATTTCAAACAAATAGTGTTCTTGTTTTCTATTTCAATTAAGGGTGGGGACCATCCGAAAACATGCTATATGTATGTGTTTGGCTATTGAGAAAGAAATATAAAAAGTAATTACTTCTCTCGCTATTCTCTCTCTCTCTCCTAAACCCAACTTCTTCTTCAAGTATCGAGCTATTCACTACTGCATTTAAAACACCAAAATATAGATACAATAGTGGGACATAACAAATTGGTATCGAGCTTTTCCATCCTCGGCAATGGCGAGACGGCACCAAAGCTTCGTGACTGCAGGATGCACAAAAAATTGACCAAATATTACAAACGGAAGCCATGAAAAGGAGGCAATAGAGTTGAAGTTGCAGGAGCAAATGGCTTGCATGGCGGAGAAATGAAAGATCAACTAACGGGGTGGAAGGTAAATTCGATCACCTAACCACCACTCTTGCTTCCATGCAATTGCAATTATTGAATATGAGCAAGGGAAAGAATTCTATTGATTATGAAGAACACGATTCCGGTGGTGATGGGCTCATGGGTAAAACACCATTCTCTAGATTTAAGTTGCAAAGCATGAATCGTGAGGATCTACCCCACTTACCCCACTACCCAAACCGGAATTCCCAAAATTCGATGGGAATAATTCTAGAGCTTGGATCCTAAGGTGTCAAGGATACTTCCGGTTGATTCCCAACATCCCCGACCAATGTAAGGTCATATTAGCTTCAATGCATTTTGAAGGAAGGGCATTACAATGGTACCAAAATTTAGTTGTACGCAACATCGAATTGATGTGGAGCCGACTTGTGGATTTAATTTCGCTAGGTTTGAGGAGTGAGAGAATCCAAAATTGTGGTGATTTTAACAAACTTAAGATGATGTGGAATTATGTCAATATGTTGATAAATTCAAGAATTGAAAGCATGTCTCAAATCGCTTAACACATGGGAATTTTTCGAGGAATATTTTGTAGCTAGTTTCATCATGGGTTGGGGAAGAAATACAATCATTTATCGGGATGTTTAACCCAAACTCACTCCAACAAACCATTGAATTGGGAAGGAATCAACTACAAACCTTGGAGATATTGTCTAGGAAGATGAAGGGAACTTATAAGCCAACTCCAACCAATTCACAAAGACTACAGAATTCCAAGATTACCACCCTCCGAGGAATTCGTAATACCCCACGAACCCCATTTAAATTACTCACGGTGCAGAAATGGAGGCAAGAAAAGAGAAGGGTTATGCTATAATTGTGATGAAACTTATGTCCCCGGACATAGATGCAAACAAAGGATAGCTTACCTTATTATGATCGAGGAAGAGAAACACATCTTGTGAATGCCATAGTGGAGGAGGATGGTGATGAAGGACCCGACAATCGTGGGATTGGAGGAGATAACTTTGGCATTTAGTGCCTCATTTGGTGAAGGGGTCCAACTACCATGCGAGTGATTGGAGAAACCAATGGGCAAAGAATTAATATTCTAATTGATTTGGGTAGTACCGAGTTTCCTCAGTGAAGCCACCGCTAAGGCCCTAAAGTGCAACCCGAAACAGTTAAACCGTTATTGGTCAAGGTAGCTAATGGTAGTAAAATGGTGAGTTCTAAGGTGGTTAAGGGGTTCAAATGGAATATAACTCAGAGCCTTTTACTTATTCACCTCGTGTGTTGGCTCATCAAGGGTGTGATCTTATATTGGGAGGTGATCGCTCAAAGCTTGCACACCAGGTTGAATGGACTATGATAAGATGATCATTGTTGCCACTCAAAAGGGAGAAGGATCAAGATACGTGCACTTACGGAGAGTTACAATGCCAAATGATCTCCGGGCCAGCCTTATACAAGCTTATACATGTCGACTTCTCGGATGAAGTGGAGGCGATTTACCACCGAAAATATCGATGCATGATGAGCATAAACACCGAATTGGAAAACTTGTTAGATGAGTACAAGGAAATATTTGAGGAGCACTCAAGGCTTACCACCTTCCGTAGGAATTGAGCACCGATACTTTTGAAGCCGGGTAGTATTCCAAAATTCCAAGACTTTATAGGGTGTCACATGCACAAAAAATGAGATCGAACAGATTGTTAGTGAGTTATTGAGGACAGGGAAATACAACCAAGTAAAAGCCCATTTGCATCCCCGCTTTGTTGGTTAAAAGAAAGATTCATCATGGAGAATGTGTGTGGATTATAGGTATTTAAATAACCTCACCGTTACATAACTATCCTATACCGCTTATTGAGGAATTATTGGATGAACCATGGGGCGACAAATACTTTTCCAAGATCGATTTAAGATCCGGTTATTTTCAGATCTTGATGGCACCTTGCAATGTGCACTCACATCTTTTAGAACTCATCATGGGCATTATGAGTTCCTTGTTATGCCATTTGGGTGTGTAATGCCCACTACCTTTCATCCCTAATGAATCAGTTTTCAAAACACGCTAAGAAAGACTGCTCGGTCTTCTTTGATGATATTTTGGTGTTCAAGAAAACTTGGGAAGATCACTTATTACACCTTAGGGAGGTACTACGCTTGTTGGGGAGAATCGACTATTTGCTAAGAGGAGCAAGTGTCATTTTGGGCGAGACAAATCAGCTATTTGGGGCATATCATTACCAACGAAGGTGTTTCTACCGATCCCGAGAAGGTGGAGAGTATGCTCACTGGCCAATTCCTAAAACACTCAAACAAACTACGAGGATTCTTGGGTATAACCGTTATTACAAGCGTTTTGATGTGGGTATGGAGTAATCACCGACCACTCACTAACCTATTAAAAAGGAGGGTTCCAGTGGGGTGAAGAACCACTAGGGCTTTTGAGCAATTTTAAGGTGGCTATGGCTAGTGCACTGTTCTAGCTATTCGGATTTTACCCAACCATTTATTGTAGAAACCGATGCTAGTGGGTTGGGAATTGGAGCAAGATTAATGTTATGGGAAGCCAATCGCCTATCCGAGTAAGTCTCTATGCATCAAACACCAAGCAATCGCCTATTTATGAAAGAGAGTTCCTTCTTTGCTTTGTATGCTATTCGAGAGATGGAGGCATTACCTACAAGGTCATAAGTTCTATATCAAACCGATCAATGTGCCCTTAAGCATTTGCTTGACCAAAAGATCACATCTCCAATGCAATGTATGGATTACTAAGCTCTTGGGTTTTGACTATGAGATACTATACAAAAAGGGTTCAAAATAAAGTTGCGATGTTTTATCTAGGAGAAAGGGAGTCGAGCTTGAATGCACGGCTATCACCACTATGGTACCCTCTTGGGCTCAACAAATCAAGACTAGCTATGAAGGGATGAGTTCTTACAGAAATTTTGAGAAGAAGCTGGTCCTACCTTCAAATTTCGACTGGAAATATAAGGCAACTTACTCGTGTTCAAAAGAGAGTTGTTGTGGGAACCAACACCACCTTAAGGCAAACACCGATCAAAGAAATGCATGACATCGCTTTGGGTGGACACTGTGCATCCAAGGAACATATCGAGGATAAAAAGGTTTTCTATCGCCAAGGATGAAAACTTAGGTTACAAATTGGGTCAAAATTGTGACACTTGTAACAGAGCAAGACTCACCTAGCTTGTGCCGGATCACATGTACCACTACCTATTTCGACCAAGCTTGGACCCATATCACTATGGACTTTATGAAGGACTCACTAAATCTCGTGGAAAGGATGTTGTTCGGTAGTAGTTGACCCATTCTCTAAGTATGGTCATTTCCTACCTTTATCCCATCCTTTTTCGGCTCAAATACCGGACTGCTCCTAGACCATATCTATAAGCTACATGGGCTTCCGCTAAGTATTGTTACGGACCGTGACAAGGTGTTCACCAGCACTTTTGGAAGGAACTTTTCAAACTAATGGGCACCGGTTTGATTACACTTCACTTACCATCCACAATCGACGGCAACCGAGCGGCTTAACCAATGCCCGGAGAACTACCTAAGGTGTATGGTTCATCAAAATCCCAAGAAATGGACTACATGGTTACCTCTCGATCAATTTTGGTACAACACCAACTACCATACCGCCTCAAGACCACACCTTTGAGGCTCTATATGGCTACCCACCAACACATTCACTAAACCCTTATCTACCCACCAGAGATACAGATGCTAAGGGCCTTCTTCGACAAAGGGACAATCGACTCAAGAACTGCAAGAAAATTTAAACTAGCCCAAAGAACAGTATGAAACATTTTCTTGATTTAAAAAGGGTTGAGAGGAGTTTTGTGGTAGGGGATTGGGTATACAAATCGCAACCTTTCCGCCAAGAATCGGTGGCTCACAACAAATCAAGCTTGTCGCCGATACTATGGGCCCTATCGATCTTGGAGAAAATTGGCGAGGTGGTATATCGTCGGATCTTCCCGCCAAAGGCTCGAATCCACCCGGTTTTCCATGTCTCACTTCAAGAAGGTGATAAGCCCTACTCATTCCAATCGGGAGCTACCGGTTGTCGACCAAGATGGCGCCTTTGTCGTCACTCCTATTAGAATCTTGGAGAGCGTTCGATTCAACGGGGAAGCTATACATCGTATTGGTGCAATGGTTTGATAAAGATCTTAGTGGCTACTTGGGAGGATGTCAAATTTTGGGGAAAAATTTCTAATTTTGATCCTCGGGGACAAGGATCTCTCCAAGGAAGGGTATTGTTATGAATCATTGTCGGCCATGGACGATGGGGACGAGGAAGACAAGGAAGCTTAAGTGTGGTTGTGTACTGAGGGAAGAAGAAGCATGGAGCAGTTGAGGGAAGAAGAAGCGTTTTTCTATTTCAAACAAATAGTGTTCTTGTTTTCTATTTCAATTAAGGGTGGGGACCATCCGAAAACATGCTATATGTATGTGTTTGGCTATTGAGAAAGAAATATAAAAAGTAATTACTCTCTCCGCTATTCTCTCTCTCTCTCCTAAACCCAACTTCTTCTTCAAGTATCGAGCTATTCACTACCAGAAGAAAACACCAAAAATATAGATACAATAGTCCGGACATAACACATGCTAGGTATATAATCAATGTATGGTGAATTAAACATCCAAGATAGATCCTCGGGAGAGGGCTAAACCTAGTTTTCCCTACAGGCGCATTTATAAAACAATCGAATTTCGAACGAGCTTTTTTCGAGCCGAGCTCCGAGTAGCTCACGAACGGTTTTGTTTGTTTACCGCCCTAGTTGTGAGGCTGGGGATGATGAATCAAAACAACAATTTGTCTGGCCTGTTTTACATTTCAATATTAATTATTTGATTTTTTTATTATTCAAATTCTTTTTTAATTCGATTTTTATAATTAATCTACAGAGATCTCGAATAGTTATTTCTCGATCAGCAATTAACGAACGCATAAGAAATATATTTAGTTGTCTTAATTATTCTAGATAATGTAAAATCCTTAATCAATCTAATTAATTGGTTTGAATAATATTCAAAGATTCGAAGCATTTCATAAATTGAGAACAATTTAAATTTTGTTGCAGGTTTCTATGAAAATAGTATCACTTCACAATGGAATATCAATAGCACACAAAAATCTCAACCAATAACTCACGGAGTAAATTTGTAGGACTTAATTAAATGTTTAATTTGAACGTATTAAAAGAAGAATAAATATTATATTTTTAGATGTGGATCAAGTGTTATCATACAGATACAATTATAATATATATATTTAATATCTTTTAAATATGTAATATATTATTTTATACACTTGCTCTTAAAATTAAATATATAATCGGCAATCTCTATTATGAAAACAAAACCCTTTTTCTGTTAGTATAGATTTTTACATAAACCTAGTGTGCGCAGATGATGTAATAATAATAAATCAAGAAAATAAGTAAAGTCTGAAATAGAGAATTACGTACGTACAAGAATTTAATTATTAGACTTTTCATTGTTAAATAACGTGTCAAATTAATTTATATATATATATATATATATATATATATATATATATATATATATATATAGGAGATGGATCGGGTAGGAATGGATAATTTGGTAGGAAATATGAATGAATCTGGCCTTTGATTTGCTATATCAATGGTTGAGATTTAATTTTTGCGTGTACTACGCTTTGTGTTTTGTATGCTACACGGATTATTGTGCAACACTATAACTCTTCTTATGCTATGTTGCTGAATGAAAGATGTGCTAAACTAATATATTTAGCAAATGTGCTACTAATGGATGAAATATGTGCTAAACTAATACGTGCAATATAGTAATTCGATTGTGCTACACAAATAGGAAAGATATGCTACTATTCTTATTTTCAATACATTAATGAGCTTTCTCACCATAAACAACCTCTATATATATATATATATATATATATATATATATATATATGAGATGGATCGGTAGGAATGAATAATTTGGTAGGAAATAGGAATGAATCTGCCTTTGATTTGCTATATCAATGGTTGAGATTTAATTTTCTAAAAGCTGAGCTTTTGTGTTTTGTGTGCTACATGGATTATTGTGCAACACTATAACTCTTCTTGTGCTACATCGCAATGAAAGATGTGCTAAACTAATATATTTAGCATATGTGCTACTGAATGAATAAAATATGTGCTAAACTAACATGTGCAATATAATAATTCGATTGTGCTACACAAATATGAAAGATGTGCTACTATTCTTATTTTCAGACATTAATGAGCTTTCTCACCATAACCAACCGCTATATATATATATATATATATATATATATATATATGGGGGTTAACGTGAGAACCATTTTATCGTGAGAACATGATAACCAAAAACAATGAATTCGGTGTGAAATTTGATGAATCCGTTGGGAAAGTTACTGAATAAAAAAAAAAAAAAAAAATTCGCCTCTCATGAGATTTAAACCTTGGGTGAAAATTCCAAATTTTTGGATTCAGTAACTTTCACAGCGGAATCATTAACTTTCATAACAAAATTATTTTGTTTGTAAAGAACATTCGTGGTTCTTAGTTCTCCCGTTAAAATTAGTTCTTATTTGAATATATCACTGTATATATATATATATATATATATATATATATATAGGGGATAGTTCACGTGAGACTGCAAATATTTGTGAGAAATAAGAATGCAGCATTTAACGTATAAAGTTGTTGCACGAAATGTATAAATTTATTGCACCAAATTCTGTGCAACAACTTTATATTAAGTAAGTACTACACTTTATATGTTAAATTTGATACAACAAATTTATACATTTAGTGCAACAACTTTATACGTTAAATGTTGCATTCTTATTTCTCACCAATATTTGCATTCTCACGTGATCTATCCCTATATATATATATATATAACCTTTTATGTACCTTGATTTCACTTTCTTAAACTTTCGATTGGTCTTATTTTCCTTATTCTTTCTCTAAGTTGGGGATGGATGATCAAAATTTAGACCCTTATCTCTCATCTTCTATAAAAAGAAATGCATCCGTCAATTTACAATGCTTCTGATCTTGTTTAATGATGGTTAATTATTCAGGAAGTCAATTACAAATTAACCAGAAACGGCTTTTAAGACCTATTTTAATTGCTGCATCTCCACCAAATCATTTTACAAGTTGCACTAATTTTATTTTTATTTTTTTTTAAAAACTAGGCCAGTTAATCTTGGTAGAAATTATTTTGAGTCAGTGTTATAGTCCAACATTAACCTAATTCTTCTGGCAGAAATTCAATCAAATTTATATCCATTGCAAAATATACAGCCATCCTTTCCCAATATAGACAATCCCCTGAAACGTATAACCATGCAAAAAATCCTCATGCAGCGGCCCACCGCTCAAAACAATCCACAATTTCCCCAACCAAAATCACTAATGGAAAAATGACACAGATACAGTTTTAGTTCTTCTCTTGAATTTCAGTCGACTCTCTTCTCTAATATCGAATGTCGAAATGATGATCGCAGCAACGATGAAGAATGCTGGTAATTTGAGACAAATTAACGACAAAGCGTTAGAACTGAACCATTTCGGAAGATCTCCACAGGTTGATTAGAGGATACGTTTTAAAGCTATAGACGTATAGAGGTAGCAAAATGGCGGAGGCCAACAACAGAACAGATCAGATGATAGTATGCTACGCCCAACGATGATTACAACCAACGGTATTTGGCAAGGAGATAACCCTTTGGATTATTCTCTGCCGCTCTTCATCTTGCAGCTAACCCTTGTCGTCATCACCACTGTATCCTCGCCGCCTCAAGCCCTCCGACAGCCTCGTGTCATCTCCGAGATCCTTGTAAGTCAAAACATAGCCTTTTGCAAAGTTCATTTTGATGCTATTTGGATTGTCTCGAGACTATAATACTTCATTTCTGGTTTTGAATGCAGGGCGGTATAATCTTGGGTCCATCCGTGATGGGAAGGAGCAAGAAATTCGCAGACACGATATTCCCATTGAGGAGTGTGATGGTTCTGGAAACGATGGCGAATGTAGGCCTTCTACTTCCTCTTCCTGATCGGGTAGAAATGGACATCACCGTGATCAAACGCATGGGCAAGAAGGCGGTGGTGATCGCGATAGCAGGCATGATCCTGCCCTTCCTCATAGGCGTCGCCTTTGCGTTCGTGCTGCACGAGAAGTCCGAGTTTGTAAGACTAGGCACGTTCATACTATTCCTCGGAGTCGCCCTCTCCGTGACCTCTTTCCCCGTTCTTGCTCGTATTCTCGCAGAGCTTAAACTTCTCAACTCGGACATTGGAAGGCTGGCTATGTCGTCTGCTCTCATAAACGACATGTGCGCGTGGATTCTTTTAGCCTTTGCCATCGCCTTAGCAGAGAACGAGGCGACATCTCTGGCCTCAGTCTGGGTGATTCTCTCGAGTGGGCTGTTTGTTGTTTTCTGTGTTTACATTGTGAGGCCTCTCATTTCATGGATGATACGAAGATCGCCAGAAGGTGAATCAGTCAGCGAATTCTACGTCTGTCTTATACTCACCGGAGTGATGCTCTCCGGCTTCATCACGGATGCTCTTGGCACACACTCTGTGTTCGGTGCCTTTGTTTTCGGTTTAGTGATCCCAAATGGCCCTCTTGGTATAACACTTATAGAGAGGTTGGAAGACTTCGTCTCCGGCCTGCTTTTGCCCCTTTTTTTCGCCATCAGCGGCCTCAAAACCGACATTTCTTCCATAAAAGATTTCAGCACCTGGGCGATTCTAGCTGTGGTTATCGTTCTGGCTTGCGCAGGCAAAGTTGCAGGCACACTTCTTGTCACTCTCTACTATAAAATCCCATTCTACGAAGGCCTCACGCTTGGTTTTCTCATGAACGCCAAAGGCCTCATTGAGATGATCGTGCTCAATGTTGGCAAAGATCAAAAGGTACTAACACTATTCTTACTAATTATGCAATCCATACTGTTAGGAAAACTGCCAAATTAATCACCAATATTACGATTCATTTTGCAATTTCAACACCATTTTCAAAAATTGGCAATTAAATACTTTATCTATATTTATTTACTTTTGCAATCGAAACTCAAATAAACCACGGAATTATCTTCTAAGTAAAATTCTCCATCGTTACTCAACAAAAATCAACAAATCATATATCAAAACATTAATTCCTCTTTTCAAGAACATGAAAGTCAAAAAATTAATTGCACGGAGCGTGTTCTATTTTGGCAAAAAAAAAAAGTGTTAATACATAAAAAAAACTCAAGCTATAACTTGTATACTAAATTTACTCAAAAGTTTTAAATTTGCTATCAAAACTAACCAATTGACTGAAAAACCCTTATATACACCATGGATAGTTGATTGTCAAACGACCAATGGATTCGGGTGGCTAGGGGTGAGAATTTGGGACGGGACTCGGGAAATTCCGCCCGACCCGAGTCCCGACGGATTCGGACCCCGAGTCCCGAATTTGGGTTCGGGACCGGACCGGACCAGAAATTTTGATTTTCGGGTATCGGAAGTCCCGAGTCCCGTTCGGGAAATCCCGAAGTCCCGATTTTAAATATATCTAATTTTAATTTCGGGACTTTTGGGACTTTCGGGACATTTTCGGGTAATTTCGGGACTTCGGGACGTCGGGACTTCGGGACATTTTCGGGTAATTTCGGGATATTTTCGGGTAATTTCGGGACTTTCGGGTAATTTCGGGACATTTTCGGGTAATTTCGTGACTTCGGGACTTTCGGGACATTTTCGGGAAATTTCAATTCGGGACCGGGACTAAAAATTGTAAATTTTCGGGACCGGGAGTCCCGAAGTCCCGATCGGGACCGGGATCGGGACCCAAAAATTGCAAAATTTCGGGACTTCGGGACTCGGGACTCGGGATGGGTACCCGATCCCGACCCGATTCTCACCCCTATGGGTGGCGATGGAGGGTTGGCCACTGGGTTTTGGAGGGTAGGGGGGTTGGCCACAGGTTTGGGGGTGGGAGAGAGAGGTTGACCGTTGGATTTTGAAGGGGAGGGTGGGTAGGCCGCTGGGTTGGGAATGGTGGAATGAGGTTGGCTGTTGGATTGGGGGTGGGGGAGAGGAGGGATTGGCCGTTGGGTGGGTGGTTGCTTTTTGGAAGGAAGTACGGATTTTTCTGTCATTTTCAAACAATTTGGATAATTTTGATAGGAAATTATAGATTGTGGATATTTTTAGTATATATATTATGTATGTTGTTAAAAAAGATTTTCTCCCAAAAAATTAAAAAGATATCAGAATACTTGATTGTATTTCAACTCAACTTGCATATCAAAAATATCATTTGTTAGGCTTTAATTTGACCACAAAACAACTCCCTAATTTGAGGTCAATCTTCTCCTCATTGAATTTACAAAACGAGAAGCCAAATATATAGTTGAAAAAGCCATGGCCCCAAATGCCCAATTCACCACAGAATCCAATTGCAAAATAAAAATAAAAATTAAATATGTATTTTAATTGTCGGCTTTTGAAAATGTTGTTAAAATTACAAAATGGATCATAGTTCATGATTTATTTGGTAGTTTCCCCTATTCTGTTAATCTGACCTTGTATACAATCCTGATCATTAATACAATGTAGGTTCTGGACGACGAAGCTTTCGCGATTATGGTGATCGTGGCGACCGTCATGACCTCGATCATCACTCCTATCGTTACAAACATATACAAGCCTGTGAAGAAGTTCGCACCGTACAAGAGGAGGACGATCCAGAGGACTAAACCCGATAGTGAGCTCCGCGTCCTCGTCTGCGTGCACACTCCGAGAAACGTCCCGACCATCATCAACCTTCTCGAAGCTACTCACCCGAACAAGAAGTCACCAATCTGTACATACGTACTCCATCTCGTTGAGCTCACCGGCCGCTCTTCTGCCATGCTGATCGTCCACAGCGCAAGGAAATCGGGTCGGCCCGCCCTAAATCGGACCCAGGCCCAATCAGACCACATCATCCACGCCTTCGAGAACTTCCAGCAGAACATTGGCTTTGTCTCCGTCAACCCCTCACCGCCATCTCCCGTACTCGACGATGCACGAGGACATCTGCGAGGTGGCGGAGGACAAACGCGTCGCGTTGATCATCATCCTTCCACAAGCAGCAGACGGTCGACGGCGGGATGGAGGTCACGAACCCGGCCTTCCGCACGATCAACCAGAACGTGCTCGTGAATGCACCCTGCTCCATCGGGATCCTCGTCGATCGAGGCCTCACCGGGTCAACGAGGCTGGCTGCAAACCAAATCGCACACCACATCGCGGTGCTGTTCTTCGGCGGGCCGGACGATCGGGAGGCACTGGCCTATGCGTCGAGGATGTCGGAGCATCCAGGATAAATCTCACGGTGCTCCGCTTCATGCCGGATGAGAGTGCTCGACGCCACGGGGAGTCGCGGTGGGATCAGAGCGGGCGGGAGATCCTGACCGTGGCGACGGACAATGACAGGGAAAAGCAGATGGATGCGGAGTTTATTAACCAATTTAGGGCGAGAACGTCGAACGATCCTTCCGTTATGTACACGGAGAAATTCGTGAACAATGGGGAGGAAACGGTGGCGGCGATAAGGTCAATCGATGTGATTCACGATCTATTCATAGTGGGTAGGGGAAGGGCAAACCTCGCCGCTCACGGCGGGGCTGACCGATTGGAGCGAGTGCCCGGAGTTGGGGGCGATCGGGGATTTACTGGCATCGTCGGATTTCGCCTCGACGTATTCGGTGCTGGTGGTGCAACAATATGTGGGGGCGGAGGTGTTTGGGGAGGCGGCGGCGGGGACGCCGGACAGTCCCGGTCAAATGCACGAGCGGCCGTTCGATTTGGGACGGCGGACGTCGCCGCGAGGGCTTACCCAACCGTAACGTCTGTTGGAGAGAGGTTGGTCGGCACTGTTTGTATTGTGGTAGGGAGGGAGGGGATGGAGTGTTTCATGGATTCTTGTAAAGATTAATTTTGCATGAAGTTTTTGTATAGTTCAAATCAATGAAATTCTGCATTCCCGATTACATATTGACAAATATAATTCTGAATTTTGAGTCATGAGTCAATTGGGTTGGACCAATCTAGCCTAATTCGACCCAAGTTCGGTATAGGGCTACCCATGCCCAGCAGGGCCATTGGCTTCATCTGCGTATTTTTTTTAAAACCTATCTCGGGCCTGACCTAGGTCTACTCGAGGCTCACCTCACGCTCGACCGAGTAATTATATTTATTTTTTATTTTGGTGGTCAGAGTAATGACAGAACAAGAAATAACGACATTGGCGGTCATATTGGCCTTTTTTTTATACGTAGATTTAGTTCTATAAAAGCACCTCTGCTTTAACATTAACATAAATAATACAATCAATTATCATATTTAGAGACAAGAATTACGATAACCTCGAGAATTATTTTGTCTAATTGATAAAGCACTTACGGCAACCTTGAAACCATAAATCAGAAACAAAACTTATTAATAGTAAACTTATTAAATGTAATAGTACCTTGATGCAGTCGAATCAAGGAGAAGAAGAACAATCGTACCAATAACGTGTTATAGAGAAAAAATAGAGAGAATAATGTAAAGACATAAATGAGCGTCTATTATTATGAGGACTTAGGGTTTTGGTAATCACTCTATATGCTATATGTATCTATAAGGATATATGTATACATATTTACAACAATCTCCATTTTAAATTTGAGATACAACTATCCTCCCCAGCGAGGCACACTATATATTAAAAAATCATCAATATACTCATTACTTGCTTGTATCAGTATACCAAATAGTAGATGAAACACCTTAAGAGTATCAACATGAACAAGCAACAAAATTTGCAATTAATCACCAAGATTACCACTGCAGCTATTCATAAACCTCATAATCAAGTAGCCGCGGCTAGAGATGGCAATGGATCTTGGATCCGGTCCAGATCCGTGGATCCAGATCCATTTTTCAGGATCTGGATCTTCAAAAATTTGGACCCGATGGATCTGGACCGGATCTAAATCCTATCCCTATATTCTAGATCTAGATCTGGGATTTATTTTTGAGACCTGAATCCGGTCCAGATCCGGCCCGCAGATCCATTAGTTTTTATTTTTTTATATCTATATATATATATATATATTATTTTTATTATAATTAAATACCTAACCCCAACTTAAAACTCTTTAATTTCTTTTTTCAAATTCTCCCAAAACAAATCTGCTCCCAATTTCATTTCAAATTCTCTCAATTATGTATCAGTCGGTATTCACGACGGGTCGCGCTACTTACACCACCGGCGATCGAGTTGTTTGTTGTTTTCTACTTTATAATAATTTTATAACTAACGTCTTCCAATATAGTGATAATTGTAGAAATTTTAAATAATTGTTATAGTATTATTGGGTATTTAGATTATTATGATGTTATTGTAAATTATAGTTGATTTAGAATTTATTTTAGAAGCGAAAACATATGGATCCGGGTCTAGACCCTGGACCTTATGGATCTGGATCTGGATCTAATTTTTTTGGACCCAATGGATCTGGACCGGATCCGAACCCAAGCTAAAAAATTGGATGCGGATCCGACCTGGCGGATCGATCAAAATCCGCCCATTGCCATTCCTAGCCGTGGCGGAGGAGCGAGCAACAAGAGGCACCTTTTCTTTCTTCCGAAGAAAACTTTTCGAAAGGTCAAAACACTCCCTATAACCCACTTCCTACCTAAACGTATGCCCAAGTGAAGCTAGAGACTATATAACGATCCCCTCTGCCATCGCCTCTCCGGGCCAACTTCTTCGACTCGAATCTAAAGGCAAGTACCTTTCGAGAACGAACTCATTTGGATTAGTCCAGTTTTCAGGGTAATGTGGCACCATAAGCAGAAGCACCGGGTGCAACCGTAGAACTTAGGGGGTGTTTGGCTGCTTATTTTAGAGAGCTTATAAGCTCCAAGAGCTTATAAGATGTTTGAGAGGCTTATAAGATGTAATGTCTCAAGTGCTTATAAGTTGTTAAAGTGTTTGCATAATTGATCTTATAAGCTAAAGAAAGAATCGTGAGTTAGAGAGATAAAATCATAGTTAGAGAGATAAAATTGACGAGAGGTGAAGTTGATAGTGTATGTGTAGGAAATAACGAACTATAATAAGATTATTTTGGTAAATTCATGGTTGCTTATAAGTTTATGAAAAAATAAGTTAGGGTTGACCAATTTATTTTTAGGGGGGTTTATAAGCTGTTGGAACTTATTTTCACAGTTTATAAGCTGTTTAGGAGCTTATTTTGCCAAACACTTTGCAACAGCTTATAAGGTATTTTAAAGAACTTATATGCTCAGCCAAACACCCTCTTAGTGTTGTCAGACTCTTCACTACACGATTCTTACCTAATATATTGAGCCTTCTTCATGACTTCCGGCTTGTTCATCATCTCAGGGATTGCAAACTCCACCATGATCGAGGTCGTCTCCGTGCCTCATATAGTCCCGCCCTACAACATACTCGTCATCACATTAAGCACCCCTGAAAACATCAGCTCGCCAACATTCACTGGTGCACCCTACAAATACTTGATAAAGGCGTGGCCGAGCATGTGGCGCAAGCAGGCCTTCCTCAACATCCTCCACTCCGGCCCGTGCGGAATGAATACTATGTCGCGCCGCCATATTCCGTCACCATCACTACCACGAGGACGCCCGGTTGGTAAACCGACGCGCTCGCTTTCAAAGACACCTCATGGGCCACGATGGTAAGTATTTAGTATGCTTATCTTTCCGCGAGCCTCGGTGAGAAGATCGGGCCGCATTTTTCCCATATTGGTGAAATGAAAATGGAGCTCGGACTCGAGAAAGGGGAGGCTGCCGACCAGGGCAGCCCCCATGTGCTCGATGGCAGAGGATATCGATGTTACATTGCGTACCAGATCGTTGTGAAGATGGGAATCGCATAGAAAACATCTCTGTTGTTCAAAGATTCTTTCACGCAAGAGATTACTTAAGGGGTGTTTGGCTGAGCTTATAAGCTCTTTAAAACAGCTTATAAGCTCAATCAATGTGTTTGGCAAATTAAGTTGTTAGAGAGATTATAAGTTTTCAAAATAAGCTCCAAGAGCTTATATGCTCTATTAAAAAAAGTTCCAAAACCCAACTTATATTTTAATGATCTTATAAGTTACAACAAACTATAAAAATAACCCTGATATATTTTCTTGTTTTCATGTTTATCCTTGTTATCCAAACATTTTAGCATCTTATAAGCTCTTAATATACCATATCTTATAAGTTCTTAAAACAACTTATAAGTTGTTGGAGCTTATAAACTTTCTAAAATAAGTTTAGCCAAACACCCTTCTAGTTTCTACATAGCAACGGCTGCATTGGTGTGTGGTTGCTATAGACAAAATGAGTTATGTTGAAAAGGTTGTAATGATAAAAAACTCAACCCGCGACTTAGAATTTCAAAATATTAACTCATTGTTGGTGGCGTTGGACAACTAGGGATGTAGATCGGATTGGGACCGAATCTTGTGAGGTTCGGATCCAAATTCAATGTTTTTTTGTTTAGGTTTGACCGCTTAAGATCCATAGGATCCAAAAAATAGATTTGAGTCTAGAACTATAAGATCCACGGATCCACGGATATAGACCCTATCTATATGTTTTAGTTCTAAAATGAATCATTATACTATTGATCTTCCAAATGAATCATAAATCACTAAAATTCATAATAACCTAGAATTATTGATAATGAAAATGTATATATATATATATATATATATATATATATATATATATACATATACATAGATATATATATTTGAATAGAGATTTCTAAAAGAAGGAAATAACGAATATGAGTTTAGGGTAAGGAATAAATATAATACCCCAGATTTTCATAGCTGTGATTAAGCGCTAAGTACGTAATTAATTAAAAATTAATTACGTGAGTGACTAGGGACAATGCATCCTCAGATAAGATTTCATAAAGTTTTAACTTAAAGATTTATTTTAGAATTCTACAGTTGATTGATTAAATGATAAATCTTTCAGTTATTATTTTATTTCAACGTTTATTTTAGAAAGAGTAAATTATAAAGATTTCAACTCCCTAGTAATTTCAATATTCCTATTTAAATTATCTTGATGTAATAATTTCAAAAGGATACTTTATATCCTTAAATTATTTTCGAAAATTTATATCTTTGAGGATGAGAACATAACGTCCTTAACAAATTGGGCCTAGCATTAAAATGTAGAAATGAGCCCAAATGTTTATTTAAGCTTATTAAAGAAGCTAAGAATTTTCAAGAAACATATAGCTTATCAAAGAAGCCATTTAAATGCTTATGGTGGAAGCTTTAAATAGTGACCTAGGATTTCTTTATATATATATGTATTTAGCTTTCTTGAGACTTCATTTCACAAACCAATTCTCTCTCAATTCTCCCCAAATTTTCGAGACACACACACCCACACCCACTCAAATTTCTTCTTCCAAAATCAAGATTCAAGCTTCCAATCCTTTTCAAATCGTTAGATCAACGTCTTCAAGAGGTAAATCACTAACCTTATTCAAGATTTGGGGTAGAAATCAAAATGAAAAAAAACCCATCCCCAAACCTCCTATGTTTCGGCCATTAGGCCATGTTCTTTACAATTTTTGTTCTTCGATTTTTAGTTGGTATATACATAGATCTACCTATTAGAAGTGATATTATGTTGAGAAAACAAAGAAAAATCCCCTTTTCAAAACCCCATAAGTTTCGGCCATGTTGGGCCTTATTCCAAAAATTTTTGTTCTTCGATCTTTAGTTTGTTTATGCTTAGATCTACCCCTTTAGAGATGATTCATGCTTGATCTATGGTTTGATTTGTTATTTTCATGAAAAACCCAAACTTTAGTCAAAAACCCTAATTCTTACTTTGAGGAATTGTTGATGATTTCTTAAATTGATTGTATTTACACTACTAGAAAAAACAAGATAGACTACACATAATATGTGTAGTCTATGCGTGTTGGAGTGTAGACAAAAGTGGTGTTGAGAAAACCAGCGCGCAAGATAGACTACGCTTTTATGTGTAGTCTATACCCACCATAGACCACGCTTTTCTCACATAGACCACGCCACGCCGTAGTCTATACCCATGCATCACACAAAATTTCGTACATAGACTACGCTTTTGTCGTAGTCTATACCCACCATGACCACGTTTTCTTACATAGACTACGCCACGCCGTAGTCTATACCCATGCATCACACAAAATTTCGCACATAGACTACGCTTTTTGCGTAGTCTATACCCACCATAGACCACGCTTTTCTCTCATAGACCACGCCACGCCGTAGTCTACCCGACAGACACACAAAATTTCGCACATAGACTACGACTTTTTATGCGTAGTCTATACCCATATGACTCACGCTTTTTCTCACTTAGACTACGCTTTTACACGTAGTCTATACTGTTTAATGCCAAATTTACTACGCTTTTTCTATTACAACCCGTAGTCAATTTAATAACAACTACGGTTTTTCAATTTCAACCGTAGTTAATTTCTTTATTTAAACACTGCATAATTAATAACGCACAAGCAAATGAGATTAAAATATACTTGCGACTACGCTCAAAATCACTATTCAAAAATATACAACTGCTTTCATTACAACTACTGTAATCACTATACAAAAATATACAATCTGTTTTCATTATAGCTACAAAATCACTATACAAAAATACTATAAAAAAATACTATGCACATCACATAACAAAATAATAAGACCGTATCCCCCATATCACAGTACAAAATAATTCAAAAGATCAATATGTGAAGAAGCATGAAATTTGCTCATTCAATGCGAACTTCATCAACGTCCTCTTGAGAGTAAGACCGATTTTGAAACTAACAATTCAAAAATAGAATATTAGCACTCTTGTAACAAAAAAATGATTATATTAAAGAAATGAAATGTTTATCTTACATGTGAACGTAAAGAAATGGAACCACTCATCATAACTTCTTCAATTATATCTTTCATGAAGCGTAGTACAAAGAACCCGCATTGCTTGGAATCGGGTTGTCTTGGACACTTTTTAAAATATCAAATATTAGCAAGATGTAGATGTATATGAAATCTAACATAAAACAAATGTGATTTGATAAATGAAAATACCTTTACAATTTCCCAAGTAGGTTGCTTCTTCCTCTTTTCTCCAATTTTGCATTAAACATAAAATTGCCCTTCAAGCAATTAATAGTAATTAGATACTACCACAAATACACACATTTCAAAGCAAGCTCGCCGGTAGGCAGAGTTCATCGATGGCGCCCAACCTCTTAGAAACACCATTGATCCGCGGTGATGGGTTATTCTCAAAATTGAGAATGGAATTCATCCATAATGTAATGTTGCACCACATGTAATGCACATACAAGGTTTTAGAAAACGGAATAGTTTAATCTCGGGAGAGTAACGAAGTGCAACTTACTAATTATCACCATACTCAACAAATGCGAGAAAATGTAAGTGCAAGTCAAGATTATATTACTAATAGTAAGAAAACAAATATGACAATGCTAGAATCTTCTATTCCTTAAGCGTATCGTCCCAATTATATTTTCGGTCACTGTAAAACAACAATAATAGAATTATGTTATAAAGATAATAAAAGTTTTTGGCTTTGATGATGAGCGGCTAAAGGTAAAGGATGGAAATCATTGATCATTTTGTTTGTGCAAGAAAATCACATTCTTACAGATTTTTTTTTGATTGTCATTGATTTGTATTTAACTGGATATTCTAGCAACAACTGCACTTGGGATTGTCAACTATGTCAAATATTCAACAACCAAAAGAAAATATGTTCTCCAAAAGAAGACAATAGATTCACAGGAAGACAGAGATTTTCCCTCATCGGTTGTTTTGACGTGAATACTGAATTATTTAAGTTGTGCGTGCTATGCGTAACTTAGTGGTCGATAACTATCGCATAGCGAAGATCAAGTTGAAACAAGTGAAAATACGAATATATGCATGGCAAAATTACCACAATTGATTCTCGTCAATGATCTAGTGTTCTAAGAAGTAGAGCTCTCGATGGATTGTACATTGAAAGCTTCCTATGCTATTAAATGCAAATATTACGAATTGCATAACAATAAGACATCTTCTTTCAAATACGCATAAAATAGATCATCGGATGAAAGATTGAATCTAAACTATGCAACAATCTGTTGGAGACTTGAAAAAATGTACCACAAAAAATACTTATCGGGCAATATTTACCTTGGTCGATTGCGTAGAATTTACACCCACAAGAAGAAAAAGACAAACATATTAATAGAAAGATCACTCTCACAATAAAAACAAATAACAATAGATGCTATACATAAACACCACATCAAGATAAATACATCCACTTTTAAACAAAGATTGTTTGGATATATGTGCCTTCTCAATACTATATGTCATTAACATAATTAATTATAAATAATAAACTACTTTGGTTAATGATAATAACAATAAGGTAAATCTTGAAACAAAAATGTGAATACGCTTCAGATTTTTTTTCTCCTTAAAATGTCCATGACCATGGTGTCTGCTTTCAACAGATGATTCATTCTTTCAAGCGACCTTGGAAGTTCCAATACCAATATCCCCAAAATTTCCATGTCCTTCATCGTTGGAGGAACCGATTGGTTGAAGCTTCACTCCTCTAGCTTGAACAGAAATGGATCTTTGGATGAGTTTCCATTCATTTGAGCAATTAACCTTCTAAAAGCATCGGCTTCTTGCACACACCGACATCGTCTTTTGTGATCACCGCATCGTGAGTTGTCGAGAATACTTAGGAAAACCTCCAGTGTGGCTTCTATAGAATCCACAGAGTGCATATTCGCATTGTCTCATGAACACCCTCGGAAATTTTCGGCGATAGCGATCGTAGCATGATCGGGACACCTACTGCTCGATCTTCTCTTGAGCAATGCATTGAGTCGGAGGCGATGAGGTAATATGTGAAAACTTACGATCCTGGGACCAACCTCGACCAGATTTCACCCGATGATGGTTATCCCAAATTATATCTCACGACCGGGTGCTTACGGCGGTGTTCTTGCCCGATTACCTTGGTTTAGTATCGCAACTTGATTATTGGAGGAAGGTCTACTAATTGAAGGGCGCATCACGCCTTTCCCTTTGTCAAACTTGTATCTTTCAAGGTCATGATATGGCACTATATGTGTTGGAGGCTCAACAAATATTTCGAGAAGGAAGTGAAGCCAAAGAACTTCTTTCATTGCAGAGAAATGAGTTTTCACCGCCGACCGGTTTCTTTGAAGTGTCATCTCTACTAGAATCGCGGAGGATAACCGAATTTCATTAGGGAATTGGCCGTGTTTTATTTTAGCATTGCACATTTCCTCATTGGCCAAGCCTTTTGAACTCGTTCTACAATGATATGTTTATTTTGAATAATTCATCTCTGAAATCAAATAAATCTCTTATGAATAATTCATCTCTGATGTAATCAAATTCACACTCCATCAAGTTCCTCTTAATTTTGACTGGAAGTGCAGAATCCAATTAGCTCATCAAGATAGATGGACAAGCTCATATTGTTCAAACATATCATAAATTAGAAGTTCGACTTTCCAGACTGTAATCTTCATAGTATAAAATTGCCGTGAGAACATTTTTCAGGACGTTAAATTAATTTCAGACTAGTGAAAGCCCCTCAATTTCTAAGAGATGAATGAACTAAAATAAGATCCAAAGACAATGGATAGCAGTGATAAGAGATGCGTTATCAAAAGAAGTTGTAAATCAAACAAATAGACTCACATCCCGTAATTTGTTTCTAGGAAGCATTCGCATGATAGCTTTATGGATAACTTCGTGGGATCCTTTGCCATCCGATCCTTCAAACTCCTTTCCTTGAGGTGGCCTATGTACCTATCAAGCCAATTTTACAATATATAAGGTGCACCACCAATTCTATGTCACAAAACAAAATCTGATCAAGCAACAGTTATTTTCCTTAGTTTAAGAACGACAAAGATCTGCACAATCAAATACCATTGCAATTATCACACCATTCAAGCAAAGAGATATAACAAAGTTGTACTTGCCTCAGATGCCACCGATAAAACTTGGTCATTTTCCTTCCGGTAACACATACATCCTTTGCATTGATAACAATGCACATATCCCCGTCATCTCGATTGGGAACATATATAGGCTTGTCTTACCACGAACTACAGATTGCTATTTGCGATGCTAGTCTACCCAAGGAAAAGATGCAAGAACAAAATAAACATATCATTTTTATTCATCATAGTACTCGATTTCATTAGAAACATAATACACTTTATCGAATTTCCATTTCCACTTCAAATTGAAAGAACTCGCTTCAGCTTTAAACTAAAAGAAACACAAATCCGTGCCAAGCCGTAAATATGAAATACAAAAGCAACTCATGCCGCTTAATGTACAATTAAATCTACAATTCTCCTAATCAAATCTCCAAACAGAGAGTTTAGAAGTAAAGGAGAGAGAAATAAAATATATAATCACTACGCCACGTAAATTTTCCTCCGTAACAAGCGATTAAACAAGCACAACTTGGGAAACAGGTTATATTAGCAAAAGTATAAGAATAACAATTATCTTAAACAAAATAATAGACATCTGCTGAATTTTCACCTCTCTTCTCACTTAATTCTCAAGATCTACCCCGAAAACCGTAATTTAACCATTATAGTTGAAGAGAGCTCCACAACAGATAATAAATGTAAATCGGATCCAAAAAAGTGTTGGTGATAAAAAACTACAAATAAGGCAAATTGTGTTGCTCCATTCACCTATTGATTGTTCAACTGAAAATTAATATAATTTTTATTAAAATACGAATAATTACACGATTTGCGTGAAGCGAGACTTTCAGATGGGATTTTTGGGAACCACCGATTGGAGAGAAATCACGGTCGGATCGTCTTTGGATTGGCGGCGGTAGCTCAAAGCCGTCGGTGTTGCTTGTGAGAGAGGAGTGGTGGTGGCTCGGCAGTAGAGCGGGAAAGAGCAACCGTGGGTGAATCGAATGAGAAGGCGAGAGAAGATGAGAGAAGGAAAAGTGATGTTCGTGGAGAGAGAAGGAAAGAGGCGTAATTCTTTTGCCCAAAATTCTAAGTCCGAAATGGTTAAGTGATATGAGAGATTGAATTCTGTATGAGTCTCAGAATTCAGTTCACCTTATAATATAAATACAAATAAAGTCCAGATATGAGAGACGAAGACTTGGTGGTGAAATGGTTAAGTGATATGTTAACAAAATCAATGTCGTGAGTTCAATCCTGAAGCCCCTTTTTTTTTTTTTTTTTAATTTATGACATAGACTACGCTTTTTATTAAAAACACGCATACACTACGCTTTTAAGCGTAGTCTATACCCACTATAGACTACGATTTATACTACGCTTTTGTTAAGCGTAGTCTATACCCACTATAGACTACGCATTTACACTACGCTTTTGTTAAGCGTAGTCTATACTTCAAAAAATTCGCACATAGACTACGCTTTTGATACAAAAGCGTAGTCTATACCTATAGACTACGCTTTCATGAAAAAGTGTAGTCTATAAGGTGTAGAGAAAAGTGGTTTTTGTAGTAGTGTTATGAAATTAGAGACGTTTGAGCATGTTTAGAGTCGACAGGAAACAAAATCGAAACCCCTAATTTTCTTGTCATCACCGAAAACTATGGCCATGATTTTAAGATGATTGGCTTTGATTTGTTTAAAATAAGTTAGTATATATGTGATTATATATATATGCTTGTGTTTGGTGAAAGAAATTGGAGTTAAATCCAACTCATGTGAAAACCCCTAATTTCGTATGCTTATGGAATATCAAGAACTTATTATTTTGATTTTATTTGATTAGTTTGATTTCAAAAGTATAATCTAGTATATGAAATTAGCCTATTTTGAATTATTGAGATTTTTCTATGCTTATATGAAAAATTTAGATTTCGTTAGTTTGCGTATTTCAAATGACTTTGTGAGTATAGTTTGATATTTGGAAATTGATTTCAAAGTATAGATTCTCGTGATTATGTAACTTGATCAAGACTTACTTGATCGAAGTTTCCAAACGAAAAGATTTGAAAGTTAAAGATTTTCTTATATCGTTATGGTACCCCTTATATATATATATAGGAGTTGAAACGATTTAAGTTCTTATAAAATACTTTCTTAATAAGTTGAATAGTTTAGTTTTGGACGCATTGACCCAGCGAGCTTAGCTTAACCTTAGAGTACCAAGAGAGTTTTAGTAGAGGCTCAAGAGTTAGAAACTCTTAGTTCCTCTTTCCGTATTTATTCCTCGTATCTCTTTTAAGGAACAAGTGGAAGCGGAATAGAGATCAAGAAAGAAAAAGCTGAAAGTTTCGAGTAAGCAAGTTATATAGGTGGGCTTTCTAAACTAAAATATGTGTTTGCACAAGTTTATGATAATGAGCATATACTATTTTGCAAAAGTTAATTGACTTGCTGTTTTGAGCATATTGCATATTACCCATCTACGAGAGAATAGCGATATCGGCCCTATGCTAGGCAGTGCTAGTAAGGGTATGTGTACATGTGGCCTTTGGCCAAGGTGTTTGAGAAGGAGGCCTATTTCTCAACACGTTTGTGCGTAGATATGGTGTTTATTGATGATTGTCTGCAGACATGTTATGATTAGAATTGTTAGCACGTGCATTGATCATGAAGTAAGTGATTTCTTAAAACATGATTCATAGAATATTTCTTAAAACCCGTAAATCTATGAAGTGACAAGTCGATTATATAGCTCTAAGAGCATGTTTCAGATTGTTTTCGGCAATTGCCCACTGAGTGCATCAAGTACTCACGCCCTGCATGTATTTCTAAATATGTAGGTTGTGCGAGGAGATGATGACGAAAATTGAATGCCGAGCGAAGACCTATTTTATCATGTCATATGTTTTGCCGGGTTTATGTCTTCACACATAAACTCGCCTACTCTTTTCTTGCCAACTCATTTACGCTTGTAAAATATTGCATGATCCGAGTGCGAATGGGTTGACATTTGATAAATAAGTATAATCTTGAGTCGAAAATTATTGCATCAACTTGCTAAATAGTGAATTATAAATCTTCGACTTTTGACCATTATATGATCACAAGTTCAAAGACTCGTCTTTCTCGGAATGGTAAATGTTTATTTCATGAGTCTTAAAAGTTAGTCGGTTTGTTAAACGATGATTGATTAATATTCAACTTTGATTATTTGGTTAATCACGTGTCTAATGACTCGTCTTTCTTTAAAATGATAACTGTTTATATCTGCGAGTCTCTTGAAATAGTTAGTCATTTCCTTTTCCTTCCGCCCGTCACACTCCGATTAGTTAGTTAATACGAGATTAGTTAAGTCGGGGTGTGATAGAATGGTATCAGAACAGTTGTTCACTCTGGTCCTGTGAGTTTTACTTGAGTCTAACCCAGTTGTCTTAAATCATTTGAGCTCAGCATTTCAAGTCCGTCATCTCCAACACAACCAGGTACAAGTAGTTGATTTTTCATAAAGAGTTCAGAATTCTTTCTGCATTGCTTATGGCTTTGTGTGATCTTTACATGCTTAGTATTGTATGCTATATGAGTTGATTATGCATACAATTTGATTAGTATCCCAAGATGGGAAATGGGACATATCGATGTGATTGTCCTGATATTTAAGTTATGATTATTATTTAGGATGCCGAGGATGCGGTCTACTCCGCGTAAAAGTACAAGAGTTAGACCTCTGCTGATTGGACGCATCGACGATTTTCTGACTCAGCCGAGCAAGACATGGAATTCTCGATTTTCTCGAGCGGTTCGTTGGGCGGTTTCGGTTAAGCAACATGGGGTTAACGATTTCAATGCGATACTGATCGATTCAGTCTTTCCAAAGACACCGCAAGGATGGGCTTCTTCCAGTGCTCTTGATTACATAGATTTTTCTAGAAATCCTGAAGAGTCGGGGGATTTCCTTGGATTCCATGCACTTGTTCGGGCACGGAATCGAGATCATCAAGGTCCACCCCCAGGTGACCATCCTCCTCTTGAGAGCTTTCATTCTTCTGTTCGTCAGCTCTTTGCGGAGCACTATGTGAGGCAGGATGATCCTTCTCCTCAGCCTGCTATTGTTGTGTCACCCCCTGTTATCCCGGCTCCGAAATTTGATGAGCCTATGTTGATTGATCGTACTCCTTTAGTTCCCGACATTGTTGAGCCAACTGATTCTCCTCTTTTGATGGACTCAGATATCCATCGGGATCCTGATGATTCGTATTTATACCCTGCATTAGATCCGTAGCTCGTTGATATGCTTCTTGCTGAAAATATTCCCTATCCGGATCCAGTGATACCGGAAATTGATGCGGATCTATTAGAGCAACCGTTTATTTTTGACTCGCCTTCTTATCCGATTTATTTTGATAATCCAAATGTCTTCTCAGTGGCCCCTAATTACATTTACAAGTAATTCACGGCTCTTACCCAATTCATGCAATTCCTCCCGACACTCTCGTAATAGCTCCCGAGTCGATCAATTTCGGTGACATTCCTAGTTGTTTACGTGAGATTCATACATTTCAAGAGTCGCCTCCTCCTGCGGATGGGGGACTAGTTCTTCTAGACCATCGGTCTCTCCCATCTTATCGGTATGAACACGAACATATTGAGTCCGTTGGCAAGTGTAAGCTTGAGTATCTCCCGATCAGTGAAATGCCTTTTGTTACTGACCCATACATTTTACATCCTGAGTTCAAAGTAATTTCGCATGACAACAACCCCAATGCTCATAAACCACCAGTGCCAGACTACAATGAAGAAGAGATGGAACCTTTGCAGTTTGCAGCACCAAGACACGGCAGCCCTGATTGGGAAGATGAGATTGATCACTACTTTGATGAAGAAGCAGCGACCAGTGGAGCTGATGTAGAAATGAACATCACCAGAGATGATGAGCCTGGTCCAAGCAGTAGTCATTAGTAGTAGATCTTGTGTGCGATAGTGCGATGATGTTAGTATGACGATGTATAGTAGTGATGCATAAGTAGTTGTAGTAGTCATGCGTCGATGTTTATGTATGCGGTATGTATGTGGATAGTTCGTAGGGATGTTTGTATAGATAAAGCATCACCATAGCCTGCACTCCACTTATGGCAATTTTCCCCTTTTGCTAAAAAGTCCTCAAAGAGGCAATTTTCCCCATTATATAAATTGAATATTTCAAGATATGAGCTTTGCAACTCTTTTATTCGTGATGAGTATCTTATCGACAAACCGATTTGTTTGAATTCGACCATTTTAATCATTATGAGATAAGAATTGTTTCCTTTGATCCGACATTCAAATTCTTAAATTCTTTCAGTATGCCAAGAAGACGTCAAAACCCAATACCTGAATAAGAGACTCAAGAGAGTCAACCCACACCTCAGAACTTACCTAATCAATCACCTCCCCGTCTTGATCGCAAGATTTCGAACTTTTTCTTCGTCAAAATCCACCAACTTTTCTTTGGATCCGTGATCCATCCGAGGTCAAGAGTGGGTTAGGGCTATGGACCGTATTTTCCGATTCTTCGAATGCACCGATCGAGAATGTATGCTATGTATCCCTTTCGACTAAAGGGATCCGCAGACTTGGTGGGAATCTCGCCAGAGAACCTTTACGCCGTAACGCCTAGACGTTTTCACATGGGGCGTTTCAAGGAAGAACTTTTGGCAAGTATATTCCACGCATTATCGCAGTGAAAGAGATTGAGTTCGCTAATCTTAAGCAAGGAAGAAGACAAGAGTGAATCTGACGAGAGAGTTACGCAAGTTGGCTTGATATGCATCTTATAAGGTCGACACCTATGAGAAAATGGCTGAATTATTTCGCTCTGGATTACACCAAGAAATGAGAATAGTACTGGCAAGCCAACCTCCAATGTCTTATGCGGAGACTTTGAATCGGGCGCTTGATATGGAAATGGAAATGCATCCTGAGAAGATTACGTCTGATCCGACTCCAGCATCCACCCAGAATCCTAACGCGTCAAAGCTATTGTTGACTGATCAAAAGATGGGAAATAAGAGAAGGTGGGAGAATAAGAATTTTACGAATAAGAAGCAATGGCAAAAATCGGGACAATTCTCCCAAGGTCAATCTCGACCATCGTTTCGAGGCCAACCTCGGTTTTTCCCAAATCAAGCTAGACCTGTATGTCAGAAATGTAATGGGCACACCGGAGTTTGTAAATGGGAAGTAACAGTTGTTACAAGCGTGGTCAAGTGGGCCACTATGCTAACAACCGTCCAAACGGAGAAAAGGCGTCGTGAAGTGGATCCAAACCAAATCCTCCCAGAAGACTCAATCTATGAAAGCTATGACGACTTACCTCGGTTGCCATTTCGATGTTCCTCGTGATTCCGGTAGCTCAATTTCCCATGACTCAGAGCAACCACCTCGACTCAACCAAGACAAAGAAGTTCAACCACAAACCCAAAGATCGTAGAGCCTTTGCCCTAAACCAGAAATCAAACGATAAGAAAGCAAGACAGTAGACAGGTATGGGAACTTTGAGAGATGTACCTGTCATAATTCTTTTCGATACTGGAGCTTCGCATTCCTTTATTTCTTCAGCATGTGCAGATACTCTTGAGCTTCCAGTAAAACGATCTGATCCTGATATAAGATTCCTTACGCCATTAGGCAGAAGCGATAGAATCACGCGCCTAACTTAGAATTTGAGTTAGGTCCTCTCAAGTTGAGAGCAGAATCTTTGCGTCTTTTGCCAATGTGGGATGTGGATATAATACTGGGAATGGATTAATTGGTTAACCCAAAACTTTGCAACGATTCGTTTCGAAAGTCGTGAGATCTCATTCCAACCACCAGACAAAGAACCAACCTGTTTTTACGGGATAGATGAAAGGTATAAGAGAGTACCTATTATTTCAGCCTTAAGCGCAGAAAAGTTGCTAAGACGAGATGAAGCACGCGCTTACATAGTGTATTTGGCTGGAAAAGATGAAGTTGAAAGGAAAGTAGAAGATGTCCCAGTTGTGAGAGAATTCCCAGATGTTTTTCCGGAATCCTTACCTGGATTACCACCGGATGGACAATTAGAATTCTTCATCGACTTAGAACCTGGGTCAGCCCCAATCTCGAAAGCACCATACCGAATGGCGCCAAGAGAGCTTCAGGAGTTAAAAATCCAATTACAAGAATTATTGGATTTAGGATTTATCCGACCAAGCGTATCTCCGTGGGGAGCACCGGTATTGTTCGTTAAGAAGAAGGATGACTCTTTGAGAATGTGCATCGACTACAGAGAATTAAATAAGTTGACCCTGAAGAATAAGTACCCTTTGCCGAGGATTGATGATATGTTTGATCAGTTAAAGGGAGCAGGAGTTTTCTCAAAAATCAATTTGAGATCAGGATATCATCAGTTAAAGATTAAGCAGGAAGATGTACCGAAGACTGCTTTTTGAACTAGGTACGGTCATTATGAGTTTACCGTAATGCCTTTGACCGACCAATGCTCGGTGTGTGTTCATGGATCGATGAACCGTGTTTTCCATGAATACCTCGATAAGTTTGTTTTGGTCTTTATTGATGACATTCGGTGTATTCCAAGACAAAGAAAGAACACGAAACCCATTTAAGAACCGTCTTGGATACGTTGAGAACCGAAAAGTTGTATGCCAAATTCAGCAAGTGCGAAGTTTTGGCTTCGAAGTGAATTTCCTTGGTCATATCGTCTCGTGAGAAGGAATCAAGGTGGATCCATGAAGTGCAAGCTGTGCACGAATGGAAATCGCCTACAACACCTAATGAAATTCGGAGTTTTCTTGGTCTAGCTGGTTATTACCGAAGATTCATCGAGGGATTCTCAAAGATTTCTAGACCTATAACGCAATTGCTTCGAAAGGGAGTAAAATTCCAATGGACCATTGAGTGTGAGAAAAGTTTTCAAGAATTAAAGGATAGCCGATCGCGGCCCGGTGATAATGATGACTGAGCCCGATAAAGATTATACGCTTTATACGGATGCCTCAAGAAACGGGCTAGGATGTGTACTTATGGGAAGGTAAGGTAATTGCTTATGCTTCAAGACGCCTAAGACCACATGAGCTTAATTACCCTACCCATGACTTAGAATTAGCAGTCGTGGTCCATGCGTTGAAGATTTGGAGACATTATTTATACGGATCAAAATGTGAAATCTTCACTGACCACAAAAGCCTGAAATACTTCTTAGAACAAAAGGGATCTTAATATGCGTCAGAGAAGATGGCTAGAGCTAGTTAAAGATTACGATTGCGAAATCAAGTATCATCTAGAAAAAGCGAATGTAGTCGCCGATGCATTAAGCAGAAAGAGTCAGACTCAACTAGCATTTATTCTTACCCAGAATGAAGAGCTAGTTAAGGAGTTCGAGAAGATGAAACTAGAAGTGGTGTTACCACCTGAGACCACTCAAGGTATCATTGCAACCCTTGTTCTAGAACCTGACCTGAGAAATCGAATTGTTCAAGCTCAACGTCAAGATGAACAATTAGAAAAGTTAAGGCTAAAGGTGAGAACCGAAGGATCAACAGAGTACCATGAAGCAAGAGACAATGCCCTCATGCTTGGGAACAAAATATGTGTTCCCAATGATAAGAAATTAAAGGAAGAAATTCTGAAGGAGGCACACAACACGCCTTATACCGCTCACCCTGGAAGCACGAAGATGTATAGAGATCTGAAATGAAATTTCGTGTGGGTGGGTATGAAACAAGAGATATCGTCGTTTGTCGAGAAGTGTTTGGCGTGTCAACAAGTCAAAGCGCTACACCAGAGACCACATGGAAAACTACAACCTCTTGACATTCCTGAGTGGAAATGGCACCATGTTGCCATGGATTTCATCACCAGATTACCCAAGTCCAAGCGTGGAAATACGGTCATTTGGGTAATTATTGATCGATTGACCAAGAGCGCCCATTTTATTCCAATTCCTGTGACGTACGGAGCCGATAAGCTAGCTCGGATTTATGTACGTGAGATCGCTGTTGCATGGAGTTCCTGTGTCGATCACCTCAGATAGAGATTCTAAGTTCACCTCGCGATTTTGGACAAGTTTCCAAAAGAAATAGGCACCAGTGAATTTCATGATGACTTTCCATCCACGAGACCGATGGACGTATGAAAGAACTATTCGAGACTAGAAGATATGATCGTAACCATTGTCTTAGATCGAGGAAGCAATGGGAACAAGCATTACCTTTGATCGAGTTTGCTTATAACAATAGCTACCAAGCAACCATCAACATGGCACCCTACGAAGCAATGTACAGCAAGAAATGTCAATCTCCTTTGTATTGGGATGAAGTTGGAGAGAAAAGAATTCTCGGCATGTACAGAAGCAGTTGAAGAAATGATTAATATCATACGCCAAATTAAGAAGAGAATTCAAGAAGCTCGGGATCACCGAAGTCTTATGCGGTACTCTGATTTAACCGAAATGAAATTGAAATCGGAGATAAAGTATTCTGAAGGTTTCACTTACGAAAGGAGTGCACAGTTCGAATTAAAGGAAAGCTCAAGCCGAGGTTCATCGGACCATACGAGGTTTTGGAGAAGATTGGGCACATTGCGTGTATGGGTTGGCGTTACCACCCAATTTTGGTAGCGTTCATAATGTATTTCACGATCTCGATTAAGAACGCGTCTATGACCCGAACCATGTTATCAACCAAGAAGACATAGTTCCTGAGTCTGACCTAAGCTATGAAGAGAGGCCAGAACGTATCCTAGATCGAAAGAAACAACAACTAAGGAATAAGTCGATTCCTTTAGTCAAGATTCTATGGAGACATCATGGCCCGGAAGAAGCGACTTGGGAATTAGAAGAGAAGATGAAAGAGAAGTACCCCGAGCTATTTACGGAGGTACTAAATTTCGGGACGAAATTTCTTTAAGGGGGAGAGAATGTAATACCCCAGATTTTCATAGCTCTGATTAAGCGCTAATGCGTAATTAATTAAAAATTAATTACGTGAGTGACTAGGACAATGCATCCTCGAGATAAGATTTCATAAAGTTTTAACTTAAAGATTTATTTTAGAATTCTAGTTGATTGATTAAATGATAAATCTTTCGGTTATTATTTTATTTCAGCGTTTATTTTAGAAAGAGTAAATTATAAAGATTTCAACTCACTAGTAATTTCAATATTCCTATTTAAATTATCTTGATGTAATAATTTCAAAAGGATACTTTATATCCTTAAATTATTTTTAAAATTTATATCTTTGAGGGCGAGAACATAACGTCCTTAACAAATTGGGCCTAGCATTAAAATGTAGAAATGAGCCCAAATGTTTATTTAAGCTTATTAAAGAAGCTAAGAATTTTCAAGAAACATATAGCTTATCAAAGAAGCCATTTAAATGCTTATGGTGGAAGCTTTAAATAGTGACCTAGGATTTCTTTATATATATATGTATTTAGCTTTCTAGAGACTTCATTTCACAAACCAATTCTCTCTCAATTCTCCCCAAATTTTCGAGACACACACACCCACCCACACTCAAATTTCTTCTTCCAAAATCAAGATCCAAGCTTCCAATCCTTTTCAAATCGGTAGATCAACGTATTCAAGAGATAAATCACTAACCTTATTCAAGTTTTGGGGTAGAAATTAAAATGAAAAACCCACCCCAAACCTCCTATGTTTGACCATTAGGCCATGTTCTTTACTAATTTTGTTCTTGATTTTAGTTGGTATATACATAGATCTACCTATTAGAAGTGATATTATGTTGAGAAAACAAAGAAAAATCCCTTTCAAAACCCCATAAGTTTCGCCATGTTGGGCTTTATTCCAAAAATTTCGTTCTTGATCTTTAGTTTGTTTATGCTTAGATCTACCCTTTTAGAGATGATTCATGCTTGATCTATGGTTTGATTTGTTATTTTCATGAAAAACCCAAACTTTAGTCAATAACCCTAATTCTTACTTTGATGAATTGTTGATGATTTCTTAAATTGAGCTTGTATTTATGAAATTAGAGGCGTTTGAGCATGTTTAGAGTCGATTGTGGAAACAAAATCGAAACCCTAATTTTCTTGTCATCACCGAAAACTATGGCCATGATTTTAAGATGATTTGGCTTTGATTTGTTTAAAATAAGTTAGTATATATGTGATTATATATATATGCTTGTGTTTGGTGAAAGAAATTGGAGTTAAATCGATTCATGTGAAAACCCTAATTTAGTATGCTTATGGAATATCAAGAACTTATTATTTTGATTTTATTTGATTAGTTTGATTTCAAAGTATAATCTAGTATATGAAATTAACTTTATTTTGAATTATTGAGATTTTCTATGCTTATATGAAAAATTTAGATTTAGATTAGTTTGCGTATTTCAAAGGACTTTGTGAGTATAGTTTTATATTTGGAAATTGATTTCAAAGTATAGATTCTCGTGATTATGTAACTTGATCAAGACTTACTTGATCGAAATTTCCAAACGAAAAGATTTGAAAGTTAAAGATTTTCTTATATCGTTATGGTACCCCCTATATATATATAAGGAGTTGAAAAGATTTAAGTTCTTATAAAATAATTTCTTAATAAGTTGAATAGTTTAGTTTTGGATGCATTGACCTAGCAGAGCTTAGCTTAACCTTAGAGTACCAAGAGAGTTTTAGTAGAGGCTCGAGAGTTAGAAACTCTTAGTTCCTCTTTCCGATTTATTCCTCGTATCTCTTTTTAAGGAACAAGTGAAAGCGGAATAGAGATCAAGAAAGGAAAAGCTAAAAGTTTCGAGTAAGCAAGTTATACAGGTGGGCTTTCTAAACTAAAATATGTGTTTGCACAAGTTTATGATAATGAGCATATGCCTATTTTGCAAAAATTAATTGACTTACTGCTTTTGAGCATATTGCTTATTACCCATCTACGAGAGAATGACGATATCGGCCCTATGCTGAGGCAGTTGCTAGTAAGGGTATGTGTGTACAGTGTGGCCTTTGGCGAGGTGTTTGAGAAGGAGACCTACTTCTCAACACGTTTGTCTTGAGATATGGTGTTTATTGATGATTGTCTGCAGACATGTTATGATTAAATTGTTAGCACGTGCATTGATCATGAAGTAAGTGATTTCTTAAAGCATGATTCATAGGATATTTCTTAAAACCCTGTGAATCTATGAAGTGACAAGTCGATTATATAGCTCTATGAGCATGTTTCAGTTGTTTTCGGCAATTGCCCACTGAGTGCATCAAGTACTCACGCCCTGCGTGTATTTCTAAATATTCAGGTTGTGCAGGAGATGATGACGGAAATTGAATGCTGAGCGAAGACCTATTTTATCATGTCATATGTTTTGGCCCGGGTTTATGTCTTCACACATAAACTCAGCTACTCTTTTGCTGCCAACTCATTTACAGTATGTAAAATATTGCATGATCCGAGTCTGAATGGGTTAGACATTTGATAAATAAGTATAATCTTGAGTCGAAAATTATTGCATCAACTTGCTAAATAGTGAATTATAAATCTTCGACTTTTGACCATTATATGATCACAAGTTCAAAGACTCGTCTTTCTCTGGAATGGTAAATGTTTATTTCTGCGAGTCTTAAAAGTTAGTCAGTTTGTTAAACAGTGATTGATTAATATTCAACTTTGATTATTTGGTTAATCACAGGTCTAATGACTCGTCTTTCTTTAAGCGATAACTTGTTTATATCTCATGAGTCTCTTGAAATAGTTAGTCATTTCCTTTTCCTTCCGCCCGTCGCACTCCGGTTAGTTAGTTAATACGAGATTAGTTAAGTCGGGGTGTGACAATAAATTATAAAAATTATACTCCATGTGTCCCCAAAGTATTGAAATCTTTAGTGCAAATTCTAATGAAAGTTGTTGAGTGTTTGTGAGTGGAATGAGGGTCCTATATTAGTTTAGTGTTAAATTAATTAGTGGTGTACCATGAGTGATAAAACATGTAAATAAGTGGTATTGTCGAGGATAACAAGTAGGAATAATGATGGACTATGGGTGGTAAAATGTGTAAATAACGGGTATTGTTGAGGGTAGTAAGTAGTATTTTATGGGGTAGTTTTCATAAATAAAAAGAGACAAATTGGAGGACGTATCAAAAAGAAAAACTATGAACATATTTTGGAAAATAAGAGAGTACATATTATAAAGTAAATGGATCAATGATTGGGATCTAGACTAGATCCGAATCTCAAAATAAGGATTCAATCACATACCGAGAAAATTCAAGAAAGCTACAAATCCCTTTCGGAGTTCAATTTTTGAAGATTCAAATCCTACAAAATAGATGTTGTGACAGAATGGGATAATTGAACAACTAATAAGCGAGCGTAAAGCAACACAGATTTACGTGGTTCACCAACAATGTGTTGGTTCGTCCTGAGCGTAAAACGGAGAATGATTTATTAGCGGCTAGGGTTTCGGATGATTACTGATTCTGACTCTCAAAGACCATATATATAGTACTAAGAGACTAAACCTATTGGGCTCAATTTAATCGACAAGTAGGGCCCAAAACAAGAGTTAAGGCCCAACAATGAGACCCCGTCTAACTAATCGAGCGGGAGATAATTGAGGCATATCAACAAATCTCCACCTTGACTTGAATCCTCCTTGCGGATGCATCATTACAATGCCGGATGAGCAGACTCGCCATTTTCGCCTCGATTTGCCTCCTTGGGCAACTAACGACTGTGACGTTTAGCAAGTCAAACAATGTCGAAACTTGCTATGAGGGACCGGCTTGGTGAACATATCGGCAGGATTATCAGCAAGTACCTACTTTCATCACCTTGATTCTCTTCTCATTCCTCGAAAATGATACCTCACATCAATATGTTTGGTCCTCTCATGGTGGACTTGATCCTTGGCTAAGCAGTTGCACTCGGACTATCACAAAACACAATAGCTTGATCATGAAGTAGACCAAGATCACCAACTAGTCCTTTCGGCCAAATTCCTCTTTAGCGACACATCGATGCCATATACTGCTTGGGTTGTGAGCGAGTAAGCAGAGCGCAAAGTTGCCTTCCAACTAACAATGTAACCACCAAGAGTGAATACATAACCAAATCATAGATCTTCATCATCAACATCTCGGCATAATCGAATCGAATAACCCGATGTGAGAACAATGAGTATCACCTCCATAAATGAGACCGACATCAGACGTACCTCTAAGGTAACGGAAAATCCTCTTCACTGACGCCGATGCTCCTTTCCGGGTTGTCCCATGAACCTGCCGACAACACTAACGGCATGGGTAAGATCCGGTCTAAAATGAGACCATGGCGTACATCAAACTCCCTACTGCATTAGAGTACGGGACTCGAGACATGTACTCCTTTTCAGCTTCAGATTTTGGTGCATATTCAGAGGATAAATGAATATTTCTTTGCACTCGGAGTATCAATAGGCTTGGCGGTAGACATGCAAATCTTGACAATATCTTACGAATGTAGCTCTTACGTGACAAGAAAAGCTTCCTCTCTCTCTTCCCTATAGATCTCCATACCCGAATTTTCTTAGCGCACCCGGATCCTTCATATCGAACTCGACCGAGTAGATCCTTCAACTTCGAATATCGACTTGGACTTGTGACTATGAGCATATCATCCACGTCATGTAACAAGATAAATCATGGAACCATCATCAGCTTTGTTGTGATAAACACAACAATCATACGGACTCCTTTTGTATCCCAACTGGATCATATAACTGTCAAACCTCTTATACCACTGCCTTGGAGACTGCTTTAGTCCATATAAGGACTTCTCCAGCTTGCAAACATAATCTTCCTTTCCAGGAACATGGAACCCCTCTGGCTGAGTCATGTAGATATCATCTTCCAATATTCCATGTAGGAAAGCCGTTTTCACATCCAGTTGCTCAAGCTCTAAATTCTGATGTGCCACCATTGCTAGTAACACTCTGATAGAGGTATGTCTGACCACTGGTGAGAAAATCTCATTATAGTCAACCCCCTCCTTCTGTGTGAACCCTCTTGCAACTAACCGAGCTTTGTATCTGACACCTTCATCAGGTGTGGTTCCTTCCTTTTTCTTGAAAATCCATTTACAAGTAACAATCTTCCTCTCCTTAGGCCGTTTGACCAACTTCCAAGTCAGATTCTTGGCAAGTGATTCCATCTCTTCTCCCATTCGTGAGCCATTGAGCGGACTCACTACACAAACAACTTCTTTATATGTGGATGGTTCATTTGCGGATGGTTCTTCCTCTTCTACCTCGTCGACAACTTGTAATGCATAAGTCACCATATCCTCGAAACCGTACCTCGTAGGAGGCTTCACGCTCTTCTTACGGCTCTATCAACAGCTATGCTTGTATCGGCGAGCATCCGGGTGAACATCCCGAACTAGTACTTTCAGCGATGAGTATGTTGATCTTCTCACCTTGGGTTGTGATTTACTCTCATCAAGAGTGACTTGCGACTCCACGTTTATCAACACTACTACCATTCTCTCGCACCAATGGACTTCACATCGGGGTTAAGCATAGATTTCTCATCAAATATCACATTCCTACCGAGTATAACTCTATTCTCAGAAGGTGACTAGATTCTATATCCCTTAACTCCATCCCCGAAACCAACAAATATACCCTTCTTAGCTCTTGGCTCCAATTTACCCTCACTCACATGATAATAAGCGATCTGACCAAAACTTTCAACAACGAATAATCTGCGGGTTTATTAGACCAAACCTCATAAGGTGTCTTGCAATCAATGCCGATGTGAGGTCCACGGTTGATCGATGGATGGCAGATTGTATTTCTTCTTACGCGGAACCTTCTAGCGAAACCGGCATTAGAGCATGCATCTCGCTCTCTCCAGCAATGTCTGATTCATGCGTTCTGCCACACCATTCTGCTGCGGTGTATCTCTAATGGTGTGATGTCGAGCAATCCCTTCATCCTTGCAGAACTCATTGAACTCAGACGAGCGAACTCAGACCATTATCAGTTCGCAATCGCTTGATCTTCTTTCCAGTCTGATTTTCTACCAATGCCTTCCACTGCTTGAACCTCTTGAAAGCTTCACTTTTATGTTTCATCATAATCACCCAAGTCATCCTTGAGTAGTCATCAATCATAGACACAAAATATCATGACCTCCAATAGACTCAACTCGTGACGGACCCCAACAATCCATATGAATGTAGTCGAGTGTCCTTGAGTGCGATGAACACCCTTCTTTGGAAACTTCTGCGATGAAGCTTCCCAAATACGATGTTCGCGAATTCAAGATTCTACATTTATGCCGAGAAAGAAGATCCCGTTTGACAAAATCGCATCCTCTTTCTCCCGTATGACCGAGCCTCATATGCCATAGCCTTTGGTCATATCCTTGGTCCGAACTTGAGATGATGCAACGCATGTGAGAACCGATCGCGGTGGAACCTCATGAGAAAATATAAAGTACCACGTTCGAACTGTCGAACCACCTGAACCTCGCGAGACATACATAACTCCACCTTCACCTTTGAGCTGAAACCGCTGGCATCGAAGACTCAATGATATCGATTCTTAGTCATCATGGAACATGCGACTTCATTTAAGGTGCGAGAATACCCGTCATGTGTCCGTATCTGATCGAGCCAATCGACCACCTTGCGGGCGACCTTTGTTGGCCATGGAAACATTGCCTCCATCTATCTGTTCATAGGTAGAAATACTCTGTTAGGACAAATATGGTATGATGCCGGAATCTAGAACCACACATCATTACGATGTGAATGTTCATCTACAACCAGGCGGATCTTCTTGAGTCGTATCGGTTTACGCACATTGCGAACCGCCGATACCTTCTTTCTTCTCCCTCCTTTCTTCTTCTTAGGGATCATTCTTCCAATGCCCGATTCTTTCTGATGATGCAGATGTCTTGGGTTTAGGACCTTTTGAAACTTTATAGTTCGACTTCTTTCCAAATTTCTTATGTCCTTTACGTAACATATAGCCCCGATGCACGATTTTACGGGGTCGAGCGGATGCTGTTGACGATCTTCTCTGTGGAGGCGGATCGAACATCTTCGAGACAAATTATCTTCCCGATAATAAGCGATTGACAAAATTCTCATACGATTCGAGCAAAGATACCAGCGAATTAAGCGACATCCTCATCATCTACTTTAACATCAATATTTCGCGGATCAAGCAAAATTTTATTCAACTTATCTAGATGATCCGGAGAGGTACGCTTCGCATCACGCGGCTGAGCGACGTTGCTTGAAGCAACTTATTGGTTAGAATTTCGTCATGTACAAACTCTCCAACTTCTTCCGAGACGACGGCGGCGGTTTCACGATCAACAACCGATGATAACATCATCGGACAGACATAACATGATTGTCGGTGGGGCCTACCCTGCGATATTCCACTCTCCATCATCTACTTCTTCCCTCTCGGTCTTTCGGATAGCGGCACCCATAAGCCTGCCGCTTCAAGCAGCGATCGCATCTTGATGCGCCGTAAGCGAAACTATTTCTCCGGTGAATTTGTCGACCTTCGTTGAATGCGAGACATTTTTAATCGACTCAAAAACCACAACAATGCGGAAAAATTCGAACCCTAATCGAATGGCTCGATACCGGTTTGTTGTGTGAGAATAGGATAATTGAGCAACTAATAAGCGAGCGTAAAGCAAACACAGTTTCGTGGTTCACCAACAATGTGTTTGTTACGTCACGGCGTAAAACGGAGAACGATTTATTAGCGGCTGGGTTTCGAGATGATTACGATTCGACTCTCAAAGACCATATATATAGTCTTGAGACTAAACCTATTGGGCTCAAATTCATTGTCGACAAGTAGGGCCCAAAACAAGAGTTAAGGCCCAATGCGAGACCCCGTCTAACTAATCGAGCGGGAGATAATTGGCGATATCAACAATAGATCTGGACCGGATCTAATATCCACAACCATCCCATGAACAAATATAGTTAATCTGTATTGATTTATAAAGATTGTCAATAATACATCACATTCTTAATCTTGAGTAAAATGATATAAATAATCGGATGGGAATCTTGATTTTGAGTTACGACGACGTGTGGCGTTGGCTAAGCTTCATTTGTGTTGTCCGTTACCGAAAGAGAATATCTGAGGTATCAATCGCATTCATTATCCAACTCGTCTAATGTTGTTTAGAATAAGATTCTTGGTACCACAAGCTTTACAAAGCACAAGATATATTTAGAGGAGATTTTGTCTGTAAGGTTGATTACAAATAACCAATTGTTTAATTCTCCTTAGGCCTAAACCTGCAACAAGAAATTAGATAATGTTTGTTGCCTCGTTCGAAGTGTAATCTAGTAAAATTTGGTTATGCTACTAATATTTTAGTCCTCTTGCTTTCAATCATCACTGTAAAAATCATGCCAATATATTTATTTCAGGTTATAATAGAAAACAGAACGTGCAAGAATTATTACAAGATCGAAAACTTATGTTAGCGATAAAATCTCATTTTCCCTAAAAATGTACTCTTGGCATCAAATAAGCGCCCCATAATTGAGAAATTTGGGGTAACATTTATTTTCAATCCAAATGACAATAGATTTTGCAATGCCGAATATCAAGAATCACTCATACAAACTAGGATGAGACAATCTTGGAGTGGGGACAGCAACAAGAGGCGATTTCTTCTTCAAAACAATTCCAAACTTCTCTTCCAAGTCCAAACTCTGTCCAGCAGGAACACTCCAATCGAAAGAATGAAGCAGCGAAGCAAGCGAATACATGAACATCCTTTCAGCCATGGCGTGCCAGCTGTATTCTTCGCCCGACCCAAGCGGGAAGTAGTTGAAGTCATTGCCGCTGTAATCCCATTTCGCATCACAGAATCTCTCGGGCGAAACTCGAGAGGATTTTCCCATATGGAAGGATCCCTGTGGATCGCCCACACGTTCACAAACACGCGAGCCCCCTTAGGGATGGTGTACCCGGCCACCATGCTCGTCGCGCTGGGGCAGTGGGGGACGAGCAGAGGCAGAGCCGGATGGAGACGCAGAACTTCCTTCATCACTAGAGATAAGTAGGGCAGTTTGTTGATGTGGGATTCTTCAACAATGTGGTCTTTGCCTACAACATTGTCGAGTTCTTGCTTCACTTTTTCCATGATCTCGGCTTGTTCATGATCTCGGCCAATGCATACTCCACCGTGTTTGATGTTGTGTCCGTTCCTCCTACTACCATATCCTGCATGGTTAACAAATCAATATACGGTCAGCACCACTTTGCCATGATTGAATTCCTCTAAATCTCTTATGATAATTTGATTTAACAAATGAGAATCCATTTTGGCAGCAACAAGGTGACGGCGACAATGGAGGAGGATGGTGGTGTTCCATAAATCGTATTCAAATTCCAAATCAGGTTACAGGAAATGAATTATTTAATAATTTATCTTTTGAATTTAGGTATCGTATTACCTCAAAAAGACCAACAAATTAGGTATACATATTGTTAGGAAAATTACATCGATTTTAGTGTTTTGACTAGATTTCATAACCTTTTGATGATTGTCATAATGTAACATAGTGTTGATCACATGTTACGGAACGAGCTTTACATTTACAGTTTCGGTAGAAGAACCATCAATATGATCATTCAAATACCAAAGGAGTTCAAAGTATTCTTGAAACAAATCATACGAGAGAAGATTCAATATAACGCTACTAAAGAAGCACAAGCTCGGTGATCTTGAATAAAGGCGAGAATCACTACTAAAGCAAAGTGTTCTTGATGGAGATTTCAAAAGATATGTTGTCTTTGCATGTCTTTGAGTGATGAGTTCAATAATATATAAATTAAATCTTGAAAATAAAGAGTGCGCTTTGAGTTTTACGTGGTTCGGATATATCAACTCCTAAGTCCACGGATGATAAATCGACCAATCCACTACTTGTGATTCGTCTCACTTACAGTGCGAGAATACTGAATCTGAGAGGTTACTTTATCTTACCCGACTTACTTGTCCTATTTTCATTAAACACTAGTACAAGAAATCTACGCTTCTTTGCGGGTGCAACGATCTAACCTTCTTGCTTACGGATGCTAAAAATATAACTTTCAAAGAACTAGCGCCGTTGCTTACTTTTTCTAACTCCCTATTATAGGGGTTTGAAAGAAGGTTTTAGTTTTCAATTTATGATTTAAGATGTTACAAGAAACAACTTTAACCATATCTAAGCATATAATTTCTGAGATAAAGATTGAGGAAATATATATTAAAAATCTTGAGTAAATATTTATATTTGTACTTTTTGGATTTATTAGCTGACAAAATCAGCCCGGCCCGATGGGTCGGCTCGGGTTACCCGGAATTGGAGTCGGGTTGAGCTCGTAAAAATAGTGGTTCGAAAAAAATTAGACCTAAAAAGCCCGCCATATAGCCCGGCCGACCTACCGGGCTTTGGGGCTAAAAAACTCGGGGCTTCGGGCTAAAAAGCCCACCCGATTATTGTTTATATAATACCTAATAAGACGGTTATATAAACATTTTATTAGGTATATAAGCATTTTGTTAGGTATATATGAACCTTATAAGACGCTTATAAGAGTCTTGTTATGTAATCTATATGATATATTACAGCATACCTAATAATAACGCATACAAGTGTATTAAAAGTTTCTTCAACTATCATACTATAATATCTAATAAGATGCATAGAAATATCCTATTACCTTCTGAGCGGGTTTAGTCCAATGGCGAATGGGGCTGGGCTCTTAAATTTTGGACCCGATAGCACTATGCTTGACGTCCGGCCCGGCACATAATACCCGAAGCCCGATGGGTCGGGCGGACAACACCGACCAGCTCATTTTGCCACCTCTAGGATTTATTAATAACACGGAGATGCATAACATTAAGGACCACAACCAACCAATGGGTGTGCATTGTTATTAAATTGTGGAGACCACAGCGTTAGGGATAGAAGTACGAATAATAAAAATATCTCTTAGCGTATGCGTGTGTTGGCGCAGTGGTAAAGTGGTTGTCGTGGTAGAAAGGTGCCGGGTTGAATCATGGTGATCTACTTTAAAATTTCATATTTAATGACAAAAAAATAAAAAAATCTCTTAACTCGAATCCCAAACCCCATTTTCAACTCAAAAAGAATAAAATAAAAAATTGTGTTAGCTGTCATGATCATATATCTTTTGGTTGCGGTGTGATTCTGTGTGAGTGTGTTTCATTATTTATCTACGCAGGACTTATGTTCATTTCTTTTATTATATAAAAATCGTTGAGGAAGGGAAAAATCAATCAGAAACCATAACAAAACTTTTCTGCCAAACTAATAATCGGTGGAGTTAAATAATCAAAAGGCAAGAACAGCATCACAATCACAAATCATAAGAAAAACTGTAATAACAATGTGGTGATAATTAATGATAATCACGCATACCATGAGAAGAGCTTTAACATGAGTGGTGGTGAAAGGAGTTTTGGCATCTCCATTGCTTTCCTTCATCTGCAGTAAAATCTGCAGAAAATCCTTACTCTCATTGTCCCCACTCATCTTCGACCTCTGCTCAATCATTGTCTCGAAAATCCGATCAAATCTCTTAGCCAGCCCCTTCATCCTCTTCTGAATCCCTGCAGATCGAACCTCTCCAGCGCCGGGAAGAAATCGGAGAAATTCGGCGCCCCGAGCAGCGCCGTCATCTCCCCGACGACCTGCTTGAACTCCGCCCGAGCCCGGCCCGCTCCTCCCCTTCACGGTGCCGCCCCACAGCATGCTCGTGATCACGTTCAGCACCGTTACGAACATCTGCTCGCCCGTCCACCGCCGACCCCGCCCTGCCGTGCAGGTAGCCGATGGTCTGCCGGAGCTCCCGCCGCCGCAGGCCGTAGACAGGTCGAGCGTGGCGTTGCTGAGCATCTCGCGCACGCAGACCTTCCGCAGCATCCGCCACTCCGGGCCGTAGGGGTTCCACACGATGTCTACGCCGCCGTACGCCGCCTCCTTCCCTGCCACCGGCACGTCGCGGTTGGCAAAGACGGTGTCCTGGTCCTTGAGCACCTGCTTCGCGAGCTCCGATGAGGTGATGACGATGCCGATCTTTTTCCCGAGTTTAAGAGTGTAGATGGGTCCGTATGATCTGGCCAGCCCGCGAAATAGGTGTGGAGCTCGGGGTCCAGCGAGAGGAGGTTGCCCAAGGGGCCACCCTCTGGGACTCGGTGGCAATGGTGGATTTCGGTTGTTGGACTTTTGACCAATAATATCAGAATCCATAACACTGCCACCAGGCCGATAATCAAGCTGAATACGAGTCGGGATTGGTCATCGGTGTTGATCAACCGTGACCAATAATTGGATAAGAGGTTCATATTTTCTCGAAGGATTGTGAATGAGAAGGGAAATGAGTCGGTGTATAAACAACTATAGTCCTTAAAAGTTAGGAATTTGGGCTGCCGAATCCAATTTATCTATTAATAAAAATAACTATATCACATTTTTTACTATCCATAAATATATATAATAATAATAGAATATAGACAAAACAAGATATTAGTGCCGAGACCGATTTTCTTGTCGATTGTGGTTGAAATCTGTCAAACGGATCTTCACACCTCGGCCTTTAATCGACTTATTTTATATAATGAGGTATAATAAAATGAAATTTGGTAAAAACTATGAATCATATTTTTTTGTGAGGTAGTTTTCTTTCATGTTGAATTGTATTTGAAGGCATAAATTTTAGTCAAATTGTAATTGTAACATCATTTTTAGATCTTGCCAGTACGATACTCAATAGTCAATCTTGATTTCAATTCTTGCAATTGGAAATATCCCCAAATTCAATTGATTCTCCAAAAATTTAATTTTAAACAAATTCTTATTGTTCGAGTCCTTAATTCGATAGATCAAATGTTGAAATTTGATAGACGTGTGAAATGAACATTTATGCATATTGGTTGACGTCTGGCAATTTAGCCGTAACACCAACATCTTAAACAACGACAACCAATATCTTGTATATTTTATGAGATATGTATTTGTCGGCTAATCTTGAACACCAACTACTATCTCAAAAATGTTCATCTCTTTGAACTCATCAAAAATGTTCTTGTTGCCTGATCTTCAATGTTGAGTGAGAGCAATCTATGGAGAAAACTGAATTTTCTCTCTCCGCTATGATTTTCGAAATTCACTACTGTGAATGTGATAATGCTGGCTTTCTCCTACCTTATATTTTAGTGATCATGATTCCAACACATTTAATAAATACAATAATTATCTCCTATCATGCAGATAATTTATTTTAGAATATTATATATCTTGATATCCTTATATATCGAGATAATTCTATCTAAATTATAACATGTATTAATAATACAATTAACAACGCCCAATCATAGTGGATGCGTATGGGGGCGGAAATTACATGGTTGTAAGTCTTGGCGGGCTAGCCCGGAGATCAAATATAAGAAATAAAGATGGGCTAAAATGAATTAATTATTTTATGTTGATTACGGACATAAATTAACATTATCTATTCCACTAGAGAATAAATGTTGACTTACCCTTTTATTATCAAAGTTGAGTTGAGTTTGTACTTAGACTTACAGATCCACGATATTTATATATATATATATATTTATATATATATATATATATATATATATATATCACGTGTTCATTAATTATTTATAGCAATCGACGAGGAAGGATCAATTTCGGTTAACGGAATAAAAAAATGGTCAATTCCAATACCGATAGTGATACCAATTTATTAATCGGTAATCAATTAACCAATCTATTAGTCGGTTCGGTTATTAAATAACCGAAATTAATCGAATTTTAAAAAAGTCATCCTATTTAGCCATTTCATTGATTGAACCTAATTAAATATAGGATTATTTATTTATAATTTAATAATAATTATTATAATTTCGGTTATTTGGGTAATACCGATAGTCGAAATTAACCTCAAATCATTAATCGATACCGATTTGAATACTGAATTAATTGGTTATTGGTATTCGATAATCGATCGATTTCGGTTCGGTTCGGTAATAATCTATATCTAACTGCTCAAAATAATTAATATCTTGATTAATTCATTAAGTAGTACCACTTAGCCTTATTATCGTATCTGAGTTAAATCAACCTGCATGGTTTAGTACAATAATCCTTTTGAACTCTATAAGGGGACGTCATCATCCTAAACGGATATGATTACTCGATACATGTAACTAGCATGACATATAAGTACTGCCACGATCCAAAATACGAATAATATTGGATTATCTCATGTAACCCTTACCAATAACAAGTCAAAGTGATGGTCAATAACTCATACTCATCCAAAATATAATTTCTTCAAGACGGTTAGATAGAAGAACTCATCTCACTATGATCCATCAATATATCAAGATGTAATTAGCATAGATAATCAACAAAGTCAAGTTACTTATTATCTATACTGCAGCTTATACCAACAAATCGTTCTCAAAATGTCACATCTGTGATTCCGTTTTATATCTCAACTAGCTCAACCAATCATACAGACTTATTGATCTTCTACATACTATATGGTCTAACTTTTGTATGAAATATGCAATCAAGTAAGCACTTTAGATATGATATCGGAATAGTGATAACCAGGGGCGGATCCAGAAGTTGATGATGGGATAGTCTGAAAAATAAATACTTCGGTGTATTAAATATCATAAATACTAAAATATTTCTATGTTTTATAAGTTGTCTTGCGAGATTTCAATACACAAAATCCATCAATAATTAAGTTTATATCTATATTTTTAATAAAATTTCTTCCAATATAAACCCTTCTTTAACGTAAATTTTAGGGAATCCATCAGCCAAACCACTGACAAAACTTGGCTGCGATTGAACTTGAACTTTGACAGCTTCGAATGTCCAGATAGCAAAATCAGCAAACACTTGAGCAGATGCAGCGCTGAGGAAGAATATGACACATTTGTTTGGCTAATTTTATCGACTCGTATGAACATTTGAGAATGCAGATAAATATGGTATTCAAAAAGCATCAATATACGTCGCTCAAAACAGTAGGCACGCAATAATAAGGAGACACAAAATTTTAACGTGGAAAACATCTATAAACGAAAGAGAGGAAAAAACAACGGGACTACTAGAGCCGTTTAAATCCACTATAATCAATAATGGAGCAGTACATAATATTCTCTAGATTATATTAGAGGCATACAAAATATTATACAATCGAAAATAAGCACATCAAGATGTATATAATCAAAATCGAGCAAAGATCAAGAAAAATATCACCAGAAATTATCCTCTGTTCAGATCGACGAAACCCGACCTCCGAAACTAAAAATCCGATCTCCACCGTCCACAACGTTGGCCCAGATGTTGTGAAGCTTCTGTCCAAAAATCACGGTAATCTAACGGTTCAATCTCTGGGAAACGGAATTTTTCTGAAGCTGCGCACTGAAAATCCGAAAGGAGAAAAAAATGCTATGAATTTTTCTGTTTTGACTGCTCCAATTTCTCCCTTCAAAAATGGTGGTTGACCATTTTCATTCTTATAACCTTCTCATGGGTTCATGGTTTTTTCTCATGGGTCAAAATATAAGAAAACCAACAATAACAACTTTGTTTTAATTTTGAATTATTTTGGTTGAGCTAATTTTGTTTTAATCTACCAGGTTCGTGCATTTCTAAATATCTGCTTGATTGTTATTTTGCACAATTTCCTTGCAAATAATGACTAAGTTTATTGTAAAATTACTAAAGCATAAAGTTGCTCTTGTTGGTTTCTGGGGAAGTTATGTTCTAGAGTTAAAACTTAAAACTGATGTGAAAGCTGCTGATGTGATATTGTCTATTTAAACATTTCAACATTCTATTGACAAATCTAGTCTTGGTAATAGTCAAGAGAGATATGCTCCAATAGTTGTTATTTTGTGGTGATAATAGCTGTGTTACTGCATCAGTGCATTGATTCTGAATGTAAGTACTCGAGCTCGAGCAATGCCTCTCTTGTTAGCTAAGCTGTAAGGTTTACCAGTGATCAAGACTCACCACCATAGCTAAAACCCCAATTGTCAGAGTGAGGCCGCTACCTCATTTTCTCCCCTTCGATTGACCCTGGAACGAACACGCATGTAGGGAAATTGTGAATTGTGATTACCTTGGTTCAATGTGTTCTGGGTTATACTAGTAAATTGTTACAGGCTAAATGCGATCTTCGTCGACTTCGAGGATGGGCGCTCGAGTGGGAATTAATGGTTAGTCAGGGTGGTGTTATGGGCATTGTGGGTATGGATACTTGAGGAGGGTGAGTTGAAAATATAGTTGGGATATGTGGTTTTTGGGTCTGATGCGCATGTCCTAATTAGAGATAGGATCACTCTATTAAGAAACAATAAACATAAAAGTGTGTTGGTAAATTACCTCATTATTTTAATTGCACTTCATTATTTTGTTATGTATGGTTAATTTTATGATGTTTTGTGGTAGCTTGATAGTTGAAATATGGCATAAAAATTGAATCTTTTGCATCTACTCTCTTAAAATGTCTTGGTTGTGATTTACGAAAAAGCAATATGCTTTTATCTAAAGTATTTGATATCTTTTATACAACCACTAACTTATATATTTTGGATCGACCTCATTCTCCGACAATCTCTAGCCGAGAATGCAAAGATGTCGAAATTGACGATGTATATATTGGTGGGAAAACAAAAGATTTCATGACATTGCTAAAGTATTTCTTGCTTGATAAGCAATATGGCTGAATATTGTTTTAGTAACTGCTGACTTTGTTTGGAAATCTTGCTATGTATCTTCTATGGAAACTCAAAATCGATTAGCTCATTGTTGTCTAAAATCTTTATAATTACGTATGTTGGTCTCTGTTTATGCACATTGATAGGATATGGCCCAACTACCGGGCCCAAGCATCGAGCCCAATCAAGTAAAGGCGACATCAAGCTCGGCTGGACAAGTTCGGCCCAAGAGACCCCTAAAACCGGTGGGAGCGAAGGCTCGGCCGTATCTAAAAGAATCCTAATTCGAGAAGGGATATGATTAAGATCTATCCGAGATCTCGAATCTAGTTAGAAGACCTCGGATTTAAGATCTAGGTCGAAATAATTGTGTATAAATAAGAGGTAGATTAGGAAATAGATCATTCACACTCTTTGTAATCGCTTCTTACATTCGATACACGAATACTCTCCCGTGGGCGTAGATCTTATTCATAGATCGAACCACGTAAATCATTGGTGTTCTTAGCATTTATTTCCTTACGAAATTAAGATCGATCCTTGGCGCCGTCGTGGGAAAAAAATTTTGTGTTTCGATCAGCGACCGTTTATGTGGAAGTAATCATGACCGGTACACGAAGCCGTACATCCGGGACCGTGCGAGGCAACAACAGCGGCGGCGAAATGGAGCCGAGCTCGGCCGGAAGAGCCCAATCGGAGAAGAAACCCGAAGGATATATCCAAAGTCTCGACGACACGGACACCCGCCTGCGGGAGGCGAGTTACCATAGCGAAGAAATCGCGGCAACAATCGAGGCGTCCGGCTCCATAAGTAAACGCTTGACGGCGCTCGAGGGTTTCTCGAGAAAAATAAGAAGAGCTTTCTCCGGTACCTCGGTGAAGCACGGGGTCGACCACGTCACGAAGGCGAACGCGAAGCCTCGTCTAGTGCGAGGCATCACAACGAGGTCGGGGCCCAAACCGACCGCGCAAAAACGGCGGCGCGGGAGGGGCGTCGTGATCGCCGCTGAAGCCGGCCTCGATCGCCGAGCGAATCCATTCGGCGAACTCCGCCTCGGCTCTCGAGGACGGCGGCAGCGGGAAAAGGCATCATAGCGCCGTGAGGTCGGTCAGAGTCACCTAAGCGAGTTCGATCGTCGAACTCCGTCCCAATCTCGAGGGCGGCGATGGGTACGGAAAAATAGTCACCCGTTCTCAAGCGGGATACTCAACACTTGCTCCGGATAAATACGGGTACCAAGCATCGCCCCTATGACGGTGAGGATCCTGAACTTCCTCTCGCGGTTCAATACAACATGATCAACCAACGTCTCGGCTCGGTTCATATGTGTAAACTCTTCCACGAGTTACTCGTCGACAACGCCGCGGTGGTTCGACGATCTACCCACGGAAATATCGGCTCCTATCGCGACTGATGGCGGCTGAAGGAAAACATATGTTAAGCCCTCGCCCGAGGATCTATCTTGGATATTTAATTCACCATACATTGATTATAATCTAGCATCGTCTATTTAATAAATTGCAACACGTAGGGGTTTTCGTGTTTACCTTTGGATACATCGAGGTGGATCGAGCAGGATGAGCGGATCGAGCGGTCGAGACTCGTGCTTTGACCTTACGGATTGTATCCGGATGCCCAATCTCCAGCGTCGGTGAGGGCGATCTATGGAGAATGCTTGGAAAAATTACCCAATGCTCTTGGCACAATTTTTGAGCCTCTCTTGCCTTTGGGAGGACGAAAATTTCTAGGTTTAGATGAATGATCATTCACCTATACTTTATCTCATACCTTATATTTATAATGCAATACTTTAATCCCATATGGTAACTACCATAATCCTATATGGAAATTACCATAATCTATATGGAAATTGCCATACTCTAGGATTATTACCATACTCTCGGGATTATTACCATAATCTTATATGGAAAAGATCTATGCATATACCATAAATATAATTATATCCTTGTGGGATAAAGAGAATAAAATCTTGCCAATGGGAGCATCATGGGCGCCGATTTTCCTCCACTAACTTGCACTGGATGGGCCGACCTGAGGATCAAATCACGAGGAATAAAGATGGGCCTCAAATAAATTAATTATCTTATGTTCACCCGAGCATAAATTAATTTATAAACATTTATTCATGCCACTAGAGAATAAATGTTGACTTACCCTTTATTAGAAGTTGAGTCGGGCTTGCACTTGAGACATTCTGAATCCGTATTTAAGATATCGAGCGTCCATTAATTATTTATAGCATTACATTGCTTAAAATAATTAATATCTTTAATTCCTTAAGTAGTACCACTCGACCTTATTATTGTACTTGAGCTAACTCGACACTGCGGGGTTTAGTACAATAAACCTTTTGAGCTCCTTAAGGGGATGTCATCTTCCTAAGCGGATATGGTGACTCGTCTGAGATAACTAGCATGACATACAACAACCTTGCCACCCAAGATGCGGAGAATATTGGGTTAGAACATATAACCCTACTTGTAACAAGTCAAAGTGATGGTGACAACTCATACTCACCTAATACCTTATCGGGTTTAGATCATCGTAAGTCGCCGAGATCTTGGTTCTTCACGACGATCAGGAAAGAAGAACATATCTCCGTGATCCTTGATACGTCGAGGCGTGCCGGCATAGACAAGCAACTAAGTCAAGTCACTTCTTATCTATCTGCGGACTAAACCGATAACTCGTCCTTAAGTTGTCTCGGTGTGAAACTTTTATATCTCATTAAGCTTGACCAATCATACGGACTACGTGATCTTCTACACTTTGTATGATCTAACTTATATATGAGATAAGGGGACACAGATATATGCAATCAAGTATTCAGTCGGATAGGAGATTGTAATAGTGGTAACGAGAAACATTGTATACAAGCTCAACCGCTTTCGTTATCTGATCAACACCCTTCCATGAAGGTTCTTCCGGAAATGCGGTCGAAAACATCGTCGACACCTCCTCACCACAAGGCAAAGTCGTGCGAGTCCATCGGTGACTTCATGGCGAGGTTTAACAAGGAGTGTTTGAAGGTCGAAGGCGTGAGCGACCTGCTGAGTCGTCTCGGCCTTCAAAGCGGCATCTTCTTGGGGTCTTATCTGAGAGATGGAAATCGATACGAACCCGTCTTGCGACAAAGCTGCTGGCGCATAGCCAACCGGTTCGCCAAAGCGGACGAGGCCGACAGAGAAAGTGCGAAGCGAACAAGTGAGCCCTCGAAAAAGGAAGAAGAGGCGAAGGAAGGAAGATCGAAACCAGGCGTGGCGCTTGGAAAGATTGATCGCCTATAAGGTCGGGCTCGGTCCGCGTGATGCCCGGGCGACCTCGATACACTCAGTTGATGAAGCGAGGGCGAAATCACGCACTCCATATGAACTGTTAGAAGCCCGACCGATGGCGGGAGGAAGAGGCGCGAACGAGGATAAATCTTGCTCATTCCATGAAGACTATGGGCACGACATCGAAGAGTGCAAAGAACTCATGGGAGATAGAGATGTTGGTTCAAGATGGACCCGAAGAAGTACCAAACACGGGGTCGCCAAGCCGACGAGAGAAGAAAAGAGAAAGGAAGAGGGGTGCGCCGCGAAGCGACGACATCGATGAGAAGGAGATGGCGGTCCCAATATGACGGGTGATCTCACTATTACGGGGCTCCTCGTGGAGTCACGAAGTCTTCCTTGAAGGCCGAAGCCGAAGTCCTAGAACCGGCGAGCCTAACAACAAGAGGGTTCGGAAAGGACGGCGATCACCTTCTCCGGGATGATCCCATACCAAGAATAGTACCCCACCGGGATGCGGTGATCCATGCGATGGTCGCATGAATAAGTTGGTGAAAGCAGCGTGTACATTGATGGCGTCGGTAAGCATCCTTTTCGAGGAATGTTTTGACAAGCTAGGGATAGAAGAAGCGCGCCTCGCACTGCGCTGCTGCTCACTCGAGCTTCGTCCAAGAGAGAGCCGGAAGGATAATAGAACTACCCGTCACGGTGGGGAAGTCACGACAAGCTCCAAGGTGGTGCAATTCTTCGTAGTGAAGGCCCGCTCGCCATATAACATCATACTAGGGCGAGATTGGCTGAAGCAGCGTAAGCGGTATGCTCGGCGTACCACGACAATGAAGATACCAGCGGGAACAACCGTGATCAGGGTGATCAAAAATAAGCCGGAATGTATGCAGGTTGCCTTACGAGATCGGGGGACTCGGTCCGGCACCCGAGACATGTGATTAAAGGAACCGAGGTTGGAGTCAAGAAGTACACTCCAGATAACCCGGTGGAAGAGTCGCATTATGCGAGATGAGCCCTTAAGGTCGTCAGAAGTTGGTCTCACCAGGCACGAAATAAAGAACCGGATCATCCAACTCCTCGGAGATTCGAGATGTGTTTGCTTGGTCTCCGACATGGGAGTCTCCCAGTATCGTCACTCGTCGGCTCAACATGAACCCGAACATAAAACCGATTCGACGAAGCAAAGAATTTTTGCAGCGAGCGGAACAAAGTCATTCACGGCGAGGTGAACCAAGTTAAAAGCTCGCATCTTGTTAGGTCAAATATCCGACTGGATAGCCCGGTGATGGTGAAGAAAGGCGGAGGGGATGGCGAATGTGTATTGACTACCGACCTCAACAAACATTGCCCAAGAGTTGCTATCCCCTTCCAACATTGACAAGAAGGTCGACGCGTTGGTCGGATATGAAGTCTTGATTTTTGGACTTATACAAAGGTATCACCAAGTCGATGGACGCGACGAGAAGCGGCGAGACGCCTCATTACCGACTTGGTCTTTGCGTATAAAAGATGTCATTGGCCTCAAGAATGCGGGGCCACCTATCAAAGGATGGTGGACAAAATATTTAAGCCCTACATAGGTGAAATGTGGAGTATGTTAGGCGACATCGTACGTCCAAGCAGGAGGAAGCCGCTGTGTGGACCTCGGATGGATCCTCGGCCTCAGAAAACCAACTGGCCGAACCCCGAGTGCACATTTGCGGTCGGTCGGAAAGTTCTTAGGGTCTTGGGTTTCAAAGAAATTAAAAGCCAACCGTCGAGGTCGAACCATTTTGGAAATGAACATGCGAACCTCCATGGCGTACACTAGTGGCGGTCATGCGCCTTAGCAGCTTTCTTTCAAAGCCGCGGATAAACAGCTACCCTTCTTCAAGATACTCAAAAGGCGAAATTCTCATGGGATGATGTACACAAGTCCGCCTTTGAAGATCTCAAAGCATCTCTAAACTCCGCTCTATCCGTCCAGAAAGAGAGGTCTTTTCCTCTACCTCACGCCTCGAGACGAGTCCATAAGTCGATCTTAGTGCGAGAGGAAGGGCGTTAGCTCGGTGTATTTCATCGGCCGAGCACTAAAGGCGGAAGCGAGTGTCGGCCCTTGGCTTGCCTTAGCATTGGTGGCGCGAGGAGCTACGTCCATCTTCCATGCACATCCATACAAGTCCTCACCGACTACCCACTTGACAGTATTGAGAGCCAGCTCTCGGGAGAATCGCGAAATGGGCATCGAACTAAGCGAGCACGATATATCATACGCCGCCGAGCCATGAAAGTCGAGCCGGCGGTTTCTGGCGAGGCTAACTCATCGAAAAACCGAAGCCACGAGTCGTGTCGGGCGATGCGAAGCGAACCAATGGATGAAATACCAAGGAGTCTTGACAACTCGTTGGCGGGGCTTCGGGGAAAGCGGGTAGCGAGCGAGGAATCTTGCTCCTAGGTCCGGACGACGAGAGATCCCTACTCGGCGGTTCCATTCAATCACGAACAGGTAGAGTATGAAGCCTTGATCGCGGGACTTCGCCTAGCTCAAATCTCCAATCGAGTGGTGCGAGTTCACGATCGATTCTCGGTCGTAGTAAGCCAATGTTGAAATCTGAAGCAAAAGCAACGGGATGAAGAAATACCTTGAAAAGCAAAAGCTACACGTGATTTTCTCTACTTTCGGATAGTTCGCATCGAGGGAGCAAAGCAGCGGTGACATCTTAAGTAAATTGGCCAAATCGTCAGCGAGCCCGCTGAGAAAGAAGTCAGCGAAGCATAGATGATGCCGAGAGGTCGAGGTCAGCGTAGTCTCGGATGAAGAACCGATTGGATGACTCTCATTCGAGTACACGGAGAATGACGCGAAGCAAGGCTGGAGAGGATCTGAACAAATCTATCGCGGTATACAATTGAGCGGGGGTCTATCTGAAAGTGTATCTCCGCCTCTCTTAAGGTGCTTGGGTCGAACGAGCTGATTACGTTAGCGAGAAGTGCGAAGGATCATCACGGAAGTCACATGGGACCCGAGCAGCTTGCCGAAAAAGTCATGAGATGGGGATACTATTGGCGATGATGTTCGGACTCAATTGACCTTGTGAAAGGTGTCCAGTGTCGACTCACGGGGCGTGCCGAGCTACCGCGGACCTCGCCTCAATCTGAGCCCTTGGCCGTTTATGCAATGGGGATCGACATCGTAGGCCCTTTTGTAAAGCACGGGCGCTCAATTCCTAATTGTTGCGATTGACTACTTCACGATGTGGGTGGGGAGCCTTTGGCGAAAATCCTGCGAGCAGCTCACTTAATGCGGAAGAACATAGTGTGTTGGCATCCTCATATTCTCCTTCGGACAACGAACACAATTCAGATAAGACATTCGAGAGAGTGGTGTCAGAGCTTCGGATCGACAAAAATTCACCTCGGTGGCCTCCTCAAGCAAATGGTGGGACCGAAGTCACCACGGGACCATCGTGAAGGATGAAGACTCGTCTCGACCGAGCTAAGGGACCTTGGGTGGAAAATTTACCACAGGTCTTATGGTCATACCGAACAACACCTAGGACCTCGAGCGGAGAAAGCCCTACGGTTTGGTGTATGGAACCGAGCGATGATCGGCGGTGGATGTCGGAGTCCTCGTACCAGTTGACCTGCGAAGCGAATGAGGAAAATCTCGAGCTGATCTTGACCTGCTCGAAGAAAAAGACCTCGCCACATCAAGGAAGCTTCGGTACAAACAGCGATTGGCTCGGTATTACAACCGCGTGTTAAAACCCGACAATTCAGTGGGTGACCTCGTACTCGAAATAATGAAGTCGACAAAGCGTGCAGCTTCGACAATGGAAGCCGCATGGGAAGGACCTTCTGGATCGACGAAGTCCTCGGCAAAGGGGCTATAAGCTGTGATTGTCCGGTGAGCAATTACCCAGCATGACATCATTCATCCGAAGAGATATTATGCATAAGTGTGAAGGTGGTCTTGTTCGGTCGTGTTTTGAGTCTGTTTAATCGGTCAGTCTTACTTTGTTATGCGTCTTTTATCAGATAAATTCTATTTTTGTGCAAGTTTTATTTTTCACTAATATAATTAATCTTGATATTATTCTATACCTCTGGGAGGACAAATTCCCTCGACGGAGGTAAGATTACCTGTCCGGTATTTAGCGTAAAGGAACAGAAAACCTCGGCAAAAATAGGAACCATTCCTACATCGAGATCAGTTACCTCCGTTTATTTGAAGGCGGTTCTCTCTATGTAGGCGGTAAGGGGACCCCTCGATAACCTCGGTAGCGAGGAACCATTCTGCATACGAGATCAGTTACCTTGTTTGAAGGCGGTTACTACCATGTAGGCGGCGTAGGGACCACCCTCGATAAGCTCGGCAAAAGCAGGAACCATTCCACATACGAGATCAGATTACCCCGTTTATTTGAGAGGCGGTTACTATGTGAGGCAGTAAAGGACACGCATCGATAACCTCGGCAAAAAGCGAACCATTCCTACATGCGAGATCGGATTACCTTCGTTTATTTGAGCGGTTCTCTCTGTGTAGGCGAAATAAGGGACCACCTTCCGATGACCTCGGCAGCAGGAACCATTCACTTATTTCAAAGCGGTTACTACTAAGAGACGAACTACCCTTCTACGAGCGGATTCATTCGAAGACTTCATATATTACTTTAGTTCAATATAAAGTCAATCAAGCAAGTACATCTTTCTTATTTTAAAAATAAGTTATGCAGATTACATAACGAGGCGGAGGAGGCAAGAAAGCGAGCGGTCACCAGAAAATCGCGATTCAACAGCTCGTCTATACTAATCCTACCTCTACCTGCGTCCTCGATCTACACTATGGGCTCTGCTAGATGGCCTCGGCCACTCGATGGCCTTTGAGCCCGGCCCTTGAGGATCCACGTCTTCGAGGGGCACATACTCTCTTGAACTATCACGCCGGATCGTCAAAATTAGGTTCATTTATTCTGGCGAGAAGCTCGTGAGGAAGAAGAGGCCTCTGTATCCGTCGAAGCATTTCATCGTTGTGGTTGTCGGCGATGTGATGCTTGTATATACCTGAGCTTTTTAATTCATGCTTGTTAGTGAATTGCGGAGGTCCGACCATATTCATTTGGGTACCTCGCCGCGGCGCCTCGACAACTTGGCTTCAACTTCGAGATAGTCATCCACCATTTCGATGGATGGCCTCCGTACTCGGCATGCTCTCTTGTTATTAGCCTTACTCTGGCGACCTCGACGGCTCCTCCAATGCGAAGCGGGCACGGAGCTCGTCGCACGGACAGCTCTGTTTGATATGAGACTCCACGCACATGGCCCAATTGTCCCTTTATTGGAGGGTTCGACCTCTTTTAATTCGAGCCAGCGATAAGTCTTGGTTCGATTCAACGGAGAGCATCAAGCATTTGAGGCGACAAGTGAATAAAAGATAAGTGTTTCGTATAAACTTGTGATTCGTTTTCGCAGGCGGACAGTGTACATTTACATTCGAAAAAAAAAAAAATGAGTTACAAGGATCAGTGACCCGCCAGTCGACTCGAGCTGCGTCTCTCGTTGCCAACCCGCTGCCTCGCTTGACCCGCCACTCGGCTCTTTTTTCATCTTGACCGTCGGCCTCCGGTTCCTTACTCGGCTCGGCGGGATAGCTTGGAGGGATCTCGATCCACAGCAAGCAGACGGACTCGGCGGTCGAGTCGAGGATGATCGGAACTACGAATAGCAGGCGAGCTCTTGAGACCGCGGCAAGGAGACCAACGAACCCTGGGCGTCGGTCTCCACCCCTCGTATCCATACTTAGTTTATCTAAGTCAGGGATAGTCATCGGCGACGTCATCGATGTGTCGGACAGCCCTCTTATTCGGCCGACTCGGCCAGTCTTGTTCGCCAGGCCGGAGAACTTCGAGACAAAAAGTTTCTCGGTGTAGGCTGGGAGCTCCCTGTAAGACGGCGCCTCGGTTTCCCGACTGGCCTCCACCCGGTTCTCAATCAGAGCCTTGACTGCCTCGGCGAAGCGATTCGGACCTTCAAAAGGTTATCTCGGCGGCGCCTCCGCCCGTGCAGCCTCAACCGGCCGGACCTCCTCACACGGCCCAAGCGCCTCTCCTCTCGGCGCAGCAGGCCTTCCCACCTGCCTCGATCGCCTCCGCCATAAAGGGTCTTCTACTCCGACTCCCGGGCGTGGCAGGCAAATGCTCAAAATGAGCCCGGCATCATTCGGATGCCCGACAACAACTCGGACACCGTCAATCGAACCTTCGTCTTGGTCCCCGTAATAAAGCTAACAATATCAACAAAAGCCTCAACCTGTTGGAAAAATTACGGCCGTCATTACACGGGGAAAAGGCGGACGTCGACCTCGGTGCGAGATCGTGCAATCGTATAAGTAAATCGGCGGAGGATAGACTTCTCTCTTTCGGGCGGGAGGTGCGGGAGGCGGCGGATGCTTCGCTTGAGGCGAAGTCTTGGTCGGCGATGAGCGCTCGGTGGCGGTCACAATCTTCTCGACCACTTTAGGGGTGACCTCGGGCGAGTCTTCGCCGTCTTCTTGGGCTAGCGGACCTCGGGCTCCGCCCTTTCTCTTCCTTGAGGACCACGAATTCCCTGAAATAACAAATGCAAGTCGTCTGAGCAACACAAAATATTATGACACTAAAGCTACCCTCTTGCCACAAATGCGGCGGTCGTAGGGGCTCGACCCATGACTAGTGAAAGCCTCGGAAGGCCGTCAACGAGGCCGACCGGTCGGATACATCTCCACATCACGAGCAATCCCCAGCGGCTACATCGGCCAACCTCCGCGCTTCAGCGGTCGTAGAACCATCAAGCCGGCGGAAAGTACTTCTTACGCGGTTCAATATCTTCGACTTTCGTCTTTATTTTAAATTCTGACGGGGTGATAAGTAATAGCACCCGCTTTATATTCTGTGAAAAAATCTAAGGATGAGCCCTAGACTCAGGCGATTATGCTATGTGCATATATACGAGGCCCGTCGGTGTGAAAAGAGTTCGGTGTTATTTAGGCGAAGGGATAGGCATTGTAACTCGACAACACGGAAGGATAAGGAAGGCGAGGACCGCGCAAGGCTTTCCTCGTATCTTGTTACAAAACCATACGGAGGCTAGCCCTATCCCCGGACGAGGGCGATTAACCCAGTGGTTCACGGAACAAAAATTCGGGCAAGCTCTAATATCGAAGGAATTGTCAAAGCGGAAAGCGAAGAAACCTTTCCTAAATCGTAATAAGGAGGATATTCTAATCTACACAAGGTAGGTTGGGGAACCAAGATGATAAACTTCAAAATGCTAGGAGAATCGGTGGTACTGAACATGCGTCTGGCGTTCGGGGCCGTGAGAATCGAGGCGAAGGTGGCAGATGAGGAAGCCATAACTGCGGTTTAAATTCGGGAAGATGCTGAAACTTCGGGGGCGATAATGGCGACGAAGAATCTGGAACACAAAGGTTTACGAATTTTTGAATATTGAAATGAATGCAAGTGATAAGGCGAGCGTGTCGCAAGTTATTCTCCAATATGCGCTTTATTGGGGAATCGCACATGCTACATTAAATGCATTAAATGCTATAAGGCATCCAGCGTTCGATTACAATGCCCCATAAAAGTGACCGACCAAAACCTCGACATAGCAGCTGTCGGTGAGGGATCGAAACCACCGGCATACGCCTGCGTCGGTGACCCGCAAAGATCTCGACATAACGCGCCGTCGGTGAGCGATCAAAGTCCGGACATAACGCCCGTCGGGCCCGACCAAAAACCTCGACATAGCCGCCGTCGAGCGGTGTCATCAGACCTCGGAATAGCACCGACGGTGAATCGATCAAAACCTCGACGATACCCGTCGAGGCGAAGCCGAGTCAAGACCGGCATAACACCCGAATCGGTAGTCAATCAATAACCCGACAGCGCCTCGTCGGTGAAGCGAGCAAAAACCTCGACAGCACGCCTGTCGGTGAAGCGAACAAAAACCTCGACTAGCGCCTCGCGAGAGATACTAACGGGCACCGACCTCGGTAGATGCCTGCAAGCGGCATTCGATATATGACTTGAGAACAATGGCACACGCGAGTCAGATCGTTCGCGCCCGCCGTACATAAACAACCCCAAACCAACACGACCTCAACCTGCGTCTTTTTGGGGGTTGTGATAGAATAGACTACCGGGCCAAGCATCGGGCCCAATACAAGTAAAGCTGACTCAAGCTCGGCTGGACAAGTTCGGAAGACCCAAAACGGTGGAGCAGTAAGGCTCGGCCGTATCTAAAAGAATCCTAATTCGAGAAGGGATATGATTAAGATCCTATCCAGATCTCGAATCCTAGTTAGAAGACCTCGGTTTAAGATCTAGGTTAAAATAATTGTGTATAAATAGAAATTAGATTAGGCGAAATAGATCATTCACACTCTTTGTAATCGCTTACACATTGATACACGAATACTCTACAGTGGGCGTAGATCTTATTCATAGATCGAACCACGTAAATCCTTAGTGTTCTTGCGCATTTATTTCCCTTACGAAATTAAGATCGATCACACATGCACTAAAGTCTGTGTTCGACAAGGCATATTTACTCTCGATATGATTCTGAAAATGCTAATGTTTTCTAAATTACAGACTTGAAGGTAAAAAGTGGTATCCAAATTAGACACACATGTTTTGTTTTGGTGTGGATGTATGTATTTAGCCTTCGAAAGTAACTACCATCCATTGTCTTTTTATAACAATATTTGTAAACTAGTGCATACATGAATCGATTACTTGACATTTCAACCTTTTCTTTTCTTTGAATATGCGGGTTTATTATTATGTCAAAAGATTTAAGGTTTTTGTTTTTAAACATTAGCTCGAGATGGAAAAATCCGTGTTACTAGCGACGACTTACAACTTCGTTCTATTATGTCGTTATACGGATGACGACATGTGCCAGCAACAACTAGCGATGGATTTGTCACGTCGCTAAGCTAACTGAACATCAAATCCGTCGTTAATCTTTTTAGAACCAGGCGTTTTGGAATCGGATCAATTGTCGTTGATCAGTTGCTAATTTACTTTTGATTTAATGACGAAAAATTCCGTCGTTGATCTACTAATTTTTGTAATGAGCACTCACGACTCTATTTTACCACGATCCGATCATTATATCTTGAACATGAATTACATTGATAAACTTCTTTTTCCTCGTCTTCTCTAGGTTTAGGATTTATCTTATGTATACATCAATTGGTATATATTTTGAGTCGTGACCTTTTGTTATCTTTACTAAATAAAAATGGTTATTATTTATAAGCGACCTGTTAAATATGATGAATTTTTATAGAACTATAATCATGTTTGTTGTTACTTTACTTTTGTTAGAACAAAGCATACGAAATGGATTGTAGATGTCATCTTTGCATTGTTGAGTTTTTGAAAATGCTAATGAAAAGCATAATTAACATTTAAATGATCTGAATGTTTCCCGTAAAAAACTACGTTGGTCGACTTTTGAAAATGCTAATGAAAGCATAATTAACATGTAAATATCGAATGTTTCCATAAAAAACTAAGTTAGTCGACTTTGAATCAGAACAATGAGAAAGATATTCTACATGACATGGTCTAGCGAAATTATCAAAGCACAAAAGATTAGAAAAATATTATTAGTATCTTCGTCATAGAGAGATCATATATTTATTCTTCCATTGGTATGAAGAACTTAAATACCAAACCACAACTAGACCATTGATCGATCTTAATTTCGTTAAGGAAATAAATGCTTAATGAACACGAGAGATTTATGTGGTTCGATCTTTAAATTAGATCTCGTCACGGGAGAGTGTATGTGTTATTTGAGTATGTGAAGCGATTACAAAGAGTAGTAACGATTTCTTCTAATCAGCTTTATTATACATGATCTTGAGTTCGACTCTAATAAAAAGTCTCTTTATAAAGTTCTTCTAGATATCATCTAGGATTCCTGAATATCCGAATCTTCTCGTCCCACTGAGATTTGAGTTGTAGTTGGTTTAGGAGTCTTCTTGGGCGAACTCGGCCTTGGTACGAGCTTCTTGATGGGCTGTTATATTGGGCCCGATGCTTGAGCCTAGTAGGTTGGGCGTATCCTATCCACTCACACGTAGAAGTGAGGTTGTAATGGATGGGGATAGTGCCTTGAGCATTACCCGTGCAGATTCGTGATGCGGTGTGGTGGGCGGTATAGTCTATGAGATCATATTCTCCATGAGATTGTGTCAGCTCCCATTTGTCGGCGTTATGCAGTCGCATTTAACAGCCTCGCTAGCCGGGGCGTTATGCGAAGTCGCGTGTTACTGGCTTTACCTTAGGCGTTATGCAGGTCGTATATTGCTGCCGCTTCGGCTGCGTGTTATGCGAGAGTGGTATGTTCTTGGCATTCGCCTTACCGAGCGTTATGCGGTAATGTATGTTGCTTGCCCACGGGCGTTATGCGAGTCGGATATCACGATGTTGTGGTTGAATGCGTAGGGTCGTGGCGAAAGTGAACTACGGGATGGTTTGCGATGTCGAACCACGAGGATACGTCAATACGCATTAATGATGCGGTGGTTGGGTTTAGATAAAGTGCATATTGGAATAACTTCCCGCGATCGTCTTTCTCATATCACTTTATCGTTCCACTTTTCAATTCCTCAAATCTCGACTTTCGAAAAAGAGTTCAGCTATGCCATTGTATAGGTTCTATTGCGTCTTAGCAAGTCTTCTTCGATTTACGTATCCAAAACCGTAGAGATTATTTTAATGGCCCGTCTTCTTGCCTACGAGGTCTCACGGCCATGATGGCGTTGTGTCTATGTGGGGGTGCCCGTGGCATTAGAAATCTATCTGATTGATTCTGTTCCGTATACATGATTTAATTTCCCCTTTGTGGGATTTTGGTAAAGTTTCCACTTTCGCCTGAAATTCAACTTCGACATAGTAGAGCTTGACTTAGTATTTTTTTTATTCCACCGTCTAGTAGGGTTGGTGGATTTCCCGGTGGGGGGATGAGGGCATCTCCCTCAAGCCGAATTTATTGGGTTTGAAGATAGCCTTGGGTCGGTCTTGTGTTCCCTCCTCCCGTTTATGTAGAACTTCAGAATGTTCGGCATTCCTTTAACCATAGCATGAACTTCGTTCCGGTGAGTTGATGGCCTTGATCTATGTCCGTCGGCATAATTATCCTTTTAGTGATCCTTAGGTTTTTCAATTCAAGTCTAGCTTGGGTGGTATTATGTGTCACCTCATCGTGGTTTCAAGTTGGCAGTCGAATCTCGGTGGCGGAAGAAATTCTTACGTCGGTCAGATTTATCGAGTTCGTGCGGAACAGGGAGCGGATGTGGTCGGCGTGATGGCCGGTGACTTAGGAGACATTGAAGAGGTCGGCCAAGTCGATGATGTTTCTTGGTGAGGCTGCGTCGATCTTGTTTGAGCCCTATGATCCTGCTCTTGGTAGAGCAGGAGGTGAGGCCAGAACCACTTCGACTTACGATTGACTTTTTTGCTTTATATTCTAACTTGGCAATGTTATCTTTGCGGTGAACTGTTAAAGATAAGAAGAGGAAGATGTGGGTTCGATCTCGAACGCTCCACATTGGCACTGAAGGGTGTTGCCAGGCCTCTTGAGAGAGGCGTTGTCGGAGGAGGTCAGCCGCCGAATAAGGGAAGCGGTGGCACTCTGTCGGCGATGATGAGTGCGATCGTCGGCGGTCAGGGTATCGTCGGTCCTTTCCGGGTAAAGCACTATTTTGCGTTATAAGCTATGTATCGATGTGCGTGCTTGGCGTTGCTTATTTTTATAGGGGACCGAGCACATGAAGCCGAGGCTCGGCGGGGTATGCGATGTCGCGAGTGGTGGACTACTTGAATGGCCGCTGTCGCCAGTTCGGCCGGTGGCTCGTTATTCGAGGCTGGAGGAGAACCCCTCCTTGTCCCAGAGGTGGCGAGGCGAGACTGGAAAGCTCGGGATGCGGCCAAGAGGCTCGAGGCTGGCGGCGGCAGGTGGAGAAGGTAGGCTGGCGGCCGAGGTGGCGGTGAGTGGGCGATGAGCCCGAGGTTGGGCGGCCGGGCGTCGGGAGGCAGGGCGGGCGCTGCGAGGAGAAGCTCACCTTTTTCGTGGTGAAGCTATTCTTGTCAGGGAGGTTTTCGAG
>JAODLM010000079.1:0-84355 GCA_036937905.1 Salvia rosmarinus
GCTTTTCTATAAATAAGGCGAAGCCCTTGCGCTAAGAGACCTACGCGCCGACCTAGTTTATTGGTTTCCTCGGTTTTGACTTTTAGTCTTTGATCTTCATTTAGTTTAATTCTATTATTGTTTTTCCGTTGTTCTAGTTTAGTTTATCGTTTCGTTATCGATCGAACGTTTGTCGATCGCTTTCCGTTGTTTTCCGTTAGTTCAGGGATTGGATTGAGACCAACCATTGTTCATCAGCTTCCCACGGGTTTTATATATTTAATTTCCGTTTTATGGTTAAATCGTATTTTATTCCGTTTATTATATGCGGCTGGTTTTCGTTCTAATCCTAGGGTTTGTATGATTCGATCCTATATGTTGTGATTCTGCTATTGTTATTTACCTTCGGGCATTGATTCATGATTCGATTGTGCTTATTTATATGTGTTGATTTACGATCAATCTTGATGCATATCTGGTTGTCGGTTAATTACGTGCTGTATTAGTTGTCGATCGTTATCGAATGCATAATCTGAATGAGCTTGAGTCGTGGCGAGATAGGACATTCGTGGAGCATATTCTTAGTGATCCATTTGGGTTGCTTATTTTCCTCTAGAGGCGTAAGCGTGATGGGAAAATTAGAATCACTACGCAATTATCGTGCGAAGTTGTTGGTTATATATGTGATCTTCCGTCTTATGCGGATTAAAGCGGTTAATAATAAGCGGGATAAGCGTCATTGTGGATAGGATTGGTGCATCTGGGTTAGTCTTTCTTCATAGTTATCTTAGTGATTTTATTGCTTTATTTATATTTACGCTTGGTTCCTTTGCTTTGGATTAATTTCGAAGCCTTTAAAACCTCTCTCCTTTATACGTGCGAATAATGATGAATTGTCGTTGAGCTAGCTTCTATGTTTTGGATACAATCTCTGTGGATCGATCTTGCTACCTATCTTACACTTTTATGTGTGAAAAGGCGATCCTCTAGCGTTAAATTGAGTACTATGTGAAGTTTATCCACAATTTTCTTATCTTTTATTTTCTTTTTTTTTGTTTGTTTCTTTTTATCTTTTGATCTATCTTTTTCTCTGTTTTGGTTCGGATCGTGGAAATGAAGCTATCGGCGTTGATTGATTAGCGTTCAAATATACATTTGATCTTGGCGGCGTCGAAGTGTTCCGCGTTTATAGTGAACGGCTCAAAATTATCTGAAGCCATTCTGCTGGCTCAAGCGAACCAGCGCTCGAATTTGGGCGAAGCTATCCAATGCCGATGCTCAGGTGAACCGACCTTGAGGTGGGCGAGAATGCCTCTCCGGCCGGCGTTGTGCATGAACTGCGCTAACCTCACTGAACGATGCTCAACCCTGACGGCGCTCATATAAAAAAACGTTAACCGCAGAACCGGCGTATATCCGAACGGCGTGCTGGTGAACCGGCTATATTAGGGCTCTTGCCCTAATTTTCTATTCCTTGACATTCGCGTCCGCCGGCATCTGATATTCAGCGGCGTTCACCCGGCCGCCTATCTACCGTCGCTCGGTCGAACTACCTTGCGCCCGCGCCGTCTAACCGCCGCCTCGCGCGGCACTTCGCCCGTTAAATCGTCCCGGGCTCGCCACCGCACACCTCGTCGTGCACCTCCTCAGTGTTGTCTACCCGCCGCTTCGATCACCGCGCGCCCGCCTCGCGTGCCGCCTTCTCCGTGCCCCGCGCCTCTCACGGCCCACGCTCGCCGCCCTCGTCCGGTATTTACCGCCGCCCAGCGCGTGCTCCGACAAGCGCTCTTTTCTCCCCGGTGCGCGCCGCTCTTACCCGAGCGTTGCACGTCTCTCGACCGTCCAGCCGGGCTATCTTCGGCGCCGCTCGTGTTCCTGGGCGCTAGATCGTAACGTTAGTCGCCCTCACGGTGCTCGCCGCGCCGCCCACTGTTCGGCCCGCGCGTTGTCAGCACTCGCGCCTTCTCCCCGCGCATAGCACCCATCCGGCGTTCCGCGCAAGCCGACCTCGCGTACTCGCGCGGCGCTCGCGCTCGCTTATGACCCTCATGGTTCGCTAGCCTTTTCCGAACAATGCCGGGCATCCCTTCATCATGGTTGAACAAAAATCCACTCGTCTTTTTGGAAAAAGCGAAGCAGATCTGGCACGAGGATCGCAATGAACCGCCCGAAGATTTCGGAGAATTACAACGCTCCGTTCTCTATTTATTTGCCCCAAGAAGGTATTTTCTTCTCGGTTATCCGTTCTAAGGAGATCGAGTCCCCGTTCTTATGATTGGAATATTTTGGCTTCGTTGGGTGTTGATGCAAGCGTGAAGCGATATTTGAAAGTGTGGGGTCTTCTTGATTTGGCAATAAGGTAACCGGAATATGGTATTAAGCCTGTGCTTAGGGAATTTTGTGTGTCGCTCGTGACCAGTGTTAATTTTAAATCAGCTTACTATCGGTTGGGGGGGCTAGATTTGCTATTACACCAAAGGTTATGCACGATGCATTTGGTTTTCATGTTAGTGGTTTTTCTGATGTACCGAAGGATTTTCCTCTCGCTGAAACATGAAGAATTTTAACTGGTTTTGATAATTGGTCATCAGCAGGCACTTCTAGTGCCTTTATTAAGGACCCAACTCTAGTTATCACCCATAAATTCCTTGCATACAACCTCACAAGGAAAGAGTAGGCAAATAAAGTGAGTACTTAGGAAGTTTTCTTCTTGTGGTGTGCTGTGAATAACAAGAAGATTTGTGGAGCACCGTTCTTGTGGCGGCGATTTGATTATATGAGGCGACACCGTAAGGTGCATCTGTCTTCGAGCCAGTACCCTTTGATTCTGGCCAAGTTCTTTGGGGGATTAACTGGAGAAGATTTTCCAAGATCGGGGTCGAATGTCATTGAGAATTTTTCCATCACGTTCAGCGATTTTTGGGTTATAGCATCTGACCCGGCTACATTGCTTCCTTATGAAGCACGACGTAGTGTCCAAGAGTATATTATGATTAAGCAGAACCGTCCGTCTGGGTCTCATGCCGGTACAGCTACCCCGATGGAAGAAGATATCCCCGAGGATGAGGCCGCCGAAGAATGAGAGACGGGAGCACATGGCACGCCTCTAACACCCTACTCCCATCTCCCACAATGACGCCTTGATGATCTTAGGGCTCATTTTAATTCCAGCTTTGGCCAGTTTCAGCATGCCACTTCACAACAGTTTGGGGACTTTAACTCCTCCTGGAATCAGAACTTTGAGGATTATAGGCAGCAGATGGGTCAGCAATTCACAGATTTCAATCAATCAATGACCCAGGGTTTTGGAGAGTTACGTGATGAGGTATATCAGCGACTTGACACCCAATCTCGCCAGTTCAACGACTTCAGTCAATCATCACAGCAGGCGTTTGGGGATTTCCGTCAAGATGTTTACCGACGATTAGACACCCAAGAGCAGCATCTGGCTGACCTTCAGGCCCAGTGGACGCCTGGTCCCTATCCCACACCGTCTATCTACCGCCACCACCGCCGGACCAACAGTGATGCTTCACTATTGGAGAGTATGTATATATTTCTTTATTTTATTTTCTCTCGTCCTTCTTTCGGTGGTTGTTTCCTTTCCTATTGTGGTGTGTTTTTCCTTTGCTTTTATGGTGTTTGCAGCAGGCTTCCTCTTGGGACTCGATTTCTGAACGACCCTCTTTCTGCCATCTATTATCAGGGAAGTCTCATCCTCTATTGGCCTTATTTTGTTGTTAATGTTTAGAGCTATGGGGACAGTGCTCGAATATGTGTGGGGGGAGAGTTGTTGATTATATGTCGTGCTCTGTTTATGTGCATGATTGGCAATATGGATATGTGTTTATTTTGATCTCTTGGACTCAAGTTTTTATCTATGCAAATAAGTTAGGATTGTGATTTTTGCACCTGAACTCTGTGGTATTGGTCAAACCGTGATGTATTCCCGTTTATCTTGATGTTATGTTATTGAAGTGCAATGTGAATTGATGAGATTGTGTGAATTAATCTTAAATCGGGGATTATTGATGTGATTTGTCCAACTAATGCTAGGGATAGTGTTAACAGTGTGGTTACTATTTAGTATGATTTTGTTCTTATTATTCATATGCTTTTTTATGTCATTTTCAATTATTTGACATATTTATGCCGTTGGTTTGATTAATATTTATTGATTCGAACTTATTTGGTTTGTTTCGATGTTTTGTAGAAAATTGGTATTAAATAGGATGAAATTAAGCCATCAAGAGCTATCCTATATTGAAGAACATCTCGATAGGAGTCCATAGGCGCAAACGGATTGCAATTCGGAGTTCGGACGAGAGAGAACGGAGCAAAACCGCGAAGTCGAGCACGCGTACGCGCGAGCGCGTCCGACGCTACAGCGTGCGCTCCAAAGCTCCCAACGCGCGTTCAGCTGCTCCAATCCCCCCCAAGCGTGTGTTCAACCTCCTCTGCGCCCGCTGAGCTCGGCCCAATACCCCAGCGCTCGCCCCACACGCCGCGCCCACTCCAACGTTGGCCGCAACGTGCGCGCCAGCCGCAACGCCCAAGCAGCTGACCTTGCCCCCCCACTGTCGCTCGTGAAGTCCAGCGCTTGGTGCTTCAACTCCATCCGGCGCTGCGTATGGAACGCCGATCTCGTCTCAAGCAGGTGAGATTGCCCCCCCGCAGCGCCGGCCTCATCTCCGTCCGGCGCTGGGATCCTCTCACTTTCCACTCCAGAGAGTCCTCGCGTCCAGCGTTTCGTCGTATCCGACGTTGCGATGTTAAGTCTGATCTTTCCAGGGAATGCTCGCGTCCGGTGCTTCGTCCCGTCCGGCGCTGGAATCTATTTTTGAGGCCCAATTTTGGCGTTTTAAATGGGCTTTTCCGAGGGTTATATAAAAAGGGAAATCAGCTGCTATTGTGAACCCTCATTCACATTCACGAACTCACGCATTCTCTTTTCTTTTCTTTTCCTTTCCCTTTCTATTTAATTATTTTTACTTGGACTAACAATTGGGATTGTACGATTCCGGATTTTGGAAGACGAATTTGTCTATGAATGGTTGTAAGTTTTTCTCATTCATTTATGTCTATGTAATTGCTATGAGGATGATTTCTGCTATGAGATGAATTATTGTTTTATAGAGTAATACATGTTAGGTTGTTCTTATCTTGAATCGTGATTATTGGGTTGATGATTTGCGATTTTCTTATCCATTTAAATTGTTTATTTTATGATCTTCATGCATGGTGTTAGAAAGAATAGTGTAGGTTTATTGTGTGCTTATGTTTGATTATGAAGATATGCGAGAGAAGATTTATATTAAATGTAAGTTTGACAATGAAAGTGATTGAGAGATTGGTTTGTTGTTGAATAAATGATATATGTGGGTAGGGTTTTGCTATCGTGTGCCTTGTAGTAAAATATCCTTCGTAGTTGATGACGATTTGATTGAGAGATCCCCGCCATTAAATTCGAGTTTAACGTTGACGTAATCGAGAGATTAGTTAGTGTTGACCGTTTGGTGAGAGGCGTGGGTGTTTTATGCATTGTGTACCGCTCCTTGATTCATTAATAGCGAGGATACATTTGAACCCTAGAACACCGTCTCCAATTCCGTGTATCTGTCAATTCCTATTGTTGTCCAAGTGCATCCGTTTTCCTGCCTTATTTTATTTCACCTTTCGTCTTTTCGTGTGAGACCCTTTATTTTAGGACGTTAGTATTTATTTTCTGTTTTCGTGTTTGACATAGAACCGTAGCCCTGTTAAGCCTTCCTCGAGAGATTCGACTTGGGTCGACCTTACCATTCTATAAGGACCTCGTACTATTGCGAGCGACTGAAAAGAACAATTTGGTCGGAACAAATTTTGGCGCCGCTGCCGGGGAAGGCTTTAGGCTTTTGGTTTTGTGTCGTTTTGTTTTTCGTGTTTCTTTCCCCGTGCTTCTTCTTTTTATTTCTTTCTTTTCCTTTGTTACTATTTTCTCCAACATGTGCGTGTGATCTTATTTTTGTAGTTGGTGTCTGTTAATGCAGGGTTATCAGCGATATGAATATGGTCAGACTGGCCTAGAGGAGGAAAGCACGTCGTATTGGGCAAATTCTCCTTACAAAGAAGGAGCCCAATTCGACTATTTTGAGGGATACCCGTCAGGCTGTGAGCATCAAGCCTATGATCCCTACTGGAGGCATCCTCGAGTTCTTCATATAGTCAGGATCTCTTCTTCCAACAACAGCCGGTGAAGCCGACATTGGAGAAGTCATTGCAGGCATTCATTCAGGCGAGTCAACCGGTGAAGCCTATATTGGAGGATTCAGTGCAGGCACTCATTCAGGCGAGTCAGCCGGTGAAGCCAACATTGGAAGACAAACTGATGTCTTTCATACAGACGAGTCGGCAAAGGTTCAAAATTCTGGAAGCATCTATCGAATGTGTAATGATCCAAATCAGTCAGTTAGCTAGGACAGTGGAAGAATTGGTTCACAACCAAAGTGTTGATGAGATGTCGAGTCAACTGCAGCAGACTTCTTCTTTTATATTCTTTGAAGAAGATGAAGTCGAGAGAAAAATCAGTGAAGATGAAATTAAAGAGTCAAGGTTTCATCAAGCTGAGACTAAATATGAACAACCTGATATCTTCCCGAACCAGTTGAAGGATGAGGAGAGGACAAACGTTGAGGTAGCATCTATAATTGTTCAACATCCTAATTCTCCAAAGTATTGTGCTTTTGGAGTTGAAGTTATCTATTTTGCTTTGAAGAATAGGATGTATGATTTGAGCTTAATTAATTCATTATTTGCTACCTTGGTGTCATACATGCTTATATTGTTACTCTTGATGCTCGGTTGAGATGGTATTCCTGCGGTGAAGGACTATGGATAGTCCGTTTTCAGTGGAGCTCGTGCCATTGAAGCAGGCGCTACGTGGGAGGCGACCCACGAGTTTACTTATTTTTTTTGTTTTCTTTTTCTTTTCTTTTCGGGTTTTAATAAGTGAGATGAGAATTGTGGCGAGTGCATATCATGAACACTCAAGCCCATGGACATCGTCACCGCCGTACCTAGTTGACTTGCTCTCCCAATTTCGGGGAAGTTCATACGCAATTCACCTTTATGGCTTCATCAAAGTGTGGGGCGTCTTTGCCGTCTTTGTGTGTTTGCATGTGACTTGTGTTTGTTTGGGTGTGTCGTCCTCCATTTATACCTTTTGTTTGGATTTGGTATGCTTTATCGTCTAGTATACGAGTAGAGTTGAGTGAGCATGATTTGATTGGGTATGCGTCCGAACTGATTTCTAGTAATTCTTATCGATGCGTGATTTGGCTTGATAATTGTTGATGATTGATCTATTGTGGGGCACGTCGAAGTAAATTATTGTGAAGTGATATGTGTGGTTGATTGTCGTTGCTATTTATATGGTCCCCTTGTGTGTCTTATCTTGAATAAAAAAAATTTATGAAAAATAATGTTATAAAAAAATAAAATAAGAGTTGGAATAATTTGTTGATGGTTGAATAAGTGAGCTTAAGGTTGGAATAAGGGCTCTACTCCATCCGCCCATGTTCTTCTCGAATGGAAGCTCAAAAGTGATGAGTATGGAAAACCACATTAGGATACTCGGGTTTTCAACTCGAAGGTTTGACTTAATGAATATTGTCCTATAATCCTCCTTGAGTCGTAACATCTGGTATTGGAAGTTGTGTGTTATGATGAAAATGAGATGTGTTATGCAAGGATCTATATGAATTGGCTTTTCGATTATTAAATACATGTAGATCAAAAATTGTGATTTTCTTAGACTGAGCCGCGTGCTCAATCAATTGTTGATTCATTATCATGTTGAGAAGTGTATTGGTTTAGAATTTCTAGGATGATGTGAAGTCATGTTTTATCCATTTGAATTTATGTTTACTTGATTTCTTTTCTCGTGTCGTGATGATGATGTTTGCTTGAGGAAAAGCAATGGTTTAAGTGTGGAGGAGTTGTTTAATATGATTTTGTTCTTATTATTCATATGCTTTTGCATGTCGTTTTCAATGATTTGTCCTATTTATGTCGTCGGTTTGATTAATATTTATCGATTCGAATTTATTTCGTTTGTTTCGATGTTTTGTAAAAAAATGGTATTAAATTGGATGAAATGAACCCATCAACAGCTATTAAAGAGCATCTCGATAGGATTCCATAGGCGTAAACGGATCATAATTCGGAGTTTGACGAGAGAGAACGGAGCGAAACCGCAAAGTCGCGCATGCGTACATGCGAGCACGTCCGGCGCTGGACAGCGCCCAATGCACGCTCCAAAGCTCCCAACGCTCGTTCAGCTGCTCCACCCCCCTTCCCCAAGTGTGCGTTCAACCTCCTCCGCGCCTGCTGAGCTCGCCCCAACACCCGGCGCTCGCCCACCCGCGCGCCACTCCGGCCTAGCCGCTAGCGTCTTGCGCTTGACCAACGCCTTAAGCGGTGACCTTGCCCTCCCTCCCCATCGGTCGCTCACGAGTCCAACGCTTGGCGCTTCAACTCCGTCTGGTGCTGCGTATGCAACGCCAGCCTCGTCTCTAGCAGGTGAGCTTCCCCCCTCTCCCCCCTACAGCGCCGGCCTCATCTCCGTCCGGTGCTGGGATCCTCTCACTTTCCACTCCAGAGAGTCCTCGCGTCCGGTGTTTCATCGCGTCCGGTGCTGCGATGTTCGGTCTGATCCTTCCAGGGAGTGCTCGCGTCCGGCCCTTCGTCTCGTCCGACGCTGGACTTTATTTTTGAGGCCCAATTTCGGCGTTTTAAATGGGCTTTTCCAGGGTTATATAAAAAGGGAAATCAGCCGCTATTGCGAACCCTCATTCACATTCTCACGAACTCAAGCATTCTCTTTTCTTATCTTTTCCTTTCCCTTTCTATTTAATTATTTTGAACTTGGATTAACAATTTGGATTGTACGATTCCGGATTTTGGAAGACGAATTTGTCTATGAATGGTTGTAAGTTTTTCTCATTCATTTATGTCTATGTAATTGCTATGATGATGATTTCTGCTATGAGATGAATTATTGTTTTATAGAGTAATACATGTTAGGTTGTTCTTATATTGAATCGTGATTATTGGGTTGATGATTTGCGATTTTCTTATCAGTTTAAATTGTTTATTTATGATCTTGATGCATGGTGTTGAAAGAATAGTGTAGGTTGATTGTGCTTATGTTTGATTATGAAGATATGCGAGGAAGCGATTTATATTAAATATAAGTTTGACAATGAAAGTGATCGAGAGATTGGTTTGTTGTTGAATAAATGATATATGTGGGTAGGGTTTTGCTATCGTGTGCCTTGTAGTAAAATATCCTTCGTAGTTGATGACGGTTTGATTGAGTGACCCCCCGCCATTAAATTCAAGTTTAACGTTGACGTAATCGAGAGATTAGTTAGTGTTGACCGTTTGGTGAGAGGCGTGGGTGTTTTATGAATTGTGTACCGCTCCTTGATTCATTAATAGCGAGGATATATTTGAACCCTAGAACACCGTCTCCAATTCCGTGTATCTGTCAATTCCTATTGTTGTCCAAGTGCATCCGTTTTCCCTGCTTTATTTTTATTTCCTGCTTTCTTTCTTTTCGTGATAGACCCCCTTATTTTAGGACGTTAGTATTTCTTTTCTGTTTTCGTGTTTGACACAGAACCGTAGCCCTATTAAGCATTCCTCAAGAGATTCGACTTGGGTCGACCTTACCATTCTATAAGGACCTCGTACTATTGCGAGCGATTGAAAAGAACAATTTGGTCGGAACAGTTACCTATATACTTGTTTCTTTAAAAAAAGTGTGAAAAAGAAGAGAAAAGAAGGAGAATGAAAATTCCAATAAATTGTTGAGATTGTATAAATGGAGGATGGGATTCTGCCCCTCTTTCTCGTAAATCGAAAAATGGGCATGGGAAACCACAATAGGAGACTCGAGTTCATCGAGACTTCACCTTTCGAACATTGTTCCAAAATCTTTTAATACTTTCTTTGTGTTCTCAAAAGAAACTTGTTGCTAAAGGTGACCACTTTAGTTAATTCACCCCTATCGGAGAGTTGGGTCTGAGCAAAAATCACCTACTTGTTTATTTGACATTCTCACAATCTTAGATTTGTTTCACATTAATTATGTATTCATCATGTTTGGGGGAATTGCGAAAAGAGGTTTGATTGATTGGATTAAGAGTTAAGTTGCATGAGTTATTCTTCTACTATTCTTAGTATAGACTTTGCTTGAGGACAAGCAAATAAATAAGTGTGGGGGAGTTGTTTGGTTTCATTTTGGGCTTATTCTAGGTATCCTTTTACAGGCCGTTTCCAGTGTTTCATCTTTCTTATACCGTTGTTTTGATTAGAATTCTTCGTTTCGGACTTATTTGGTTTGTCTCGATATTTTATAGGAAAACGGAATTAAATAGGATGAAATGGTTCTGCCAAGAATCATCATAAATTGAAGAGCTTTTCGCGAAATCCGTGGACACAAACGGATCGCAATTGAGTTGAGGAGAGAGCGGGTAAACAAGTAAAGTCGCGCGCGCGCGTCTTGCGCGCCCATCTCCGTAGCCCGCGCATAACTCCCGCCAGCTCCCGTCGTCCGTGCGTGTTCCACCCAGCGCCCGATTGCCCAGCAAGCGCCCGCTCGTTGCCCGCTCGTTGCGTCCTCGCCCAGTGCCCACTTCATCGTCTCCCCATCCGGTGCTCCTCTGTGCCCATCCAGCACTCAGCCGACGTTGTGCCCCGGCGCCCGCTCGCCCTCATCTTCCTCGTGCGTTCATGTTTGAGCGCTCGCTCATTTCCATCGTCGTCTCATCCGGTGCTCAAGGCCGAGCGCTCGTTCCCACCATCGCTCGGCACTCCTCATTCATTCAGCGCACCGCACCATCGTCGCCCGCACAACGCGCTCACCTCGCCAGCCCACATGCCCAACCGATGCTGGCACGCCATCCGGTGCTGAGCATGTGCCCAGCACCTATCTCTGTGCACCCGCTCACAGCGCACGCTCGCTCCCCTACTTCGCGCGCCCGCTCACCTTAAGCCGGCGTTCACTCTCAATATAGAACATTTCTCCAACCGACGCTCATTTCGAACAGGCGCTCATCCATTAGTCAGAATGCCCGTTCAACCTGCGCTCATCCACAACCGGCGCTCGCTCATTTAATTTATATATAAACGCGCAGCCTTGTAGCGTTAGGGCAAGGGGTTTCGAGTTCTAATTATATAAATCACTTTGTTCTTCTTCAACCTTTTCGAGGAGCTTGTCTTCCTGCGATCGAGATAGATTCCACATTCTGATATTGATTCTTATTTTATTTCTTCGATTCTGAATTCTACGATCGATTTATGTTGACTTGGATTTATAGTATTATTACTTTATGATTCTTGTTGAATTTCAATCTATCAATTTACGTGTTTGTGTTGAGATTATTGTTAGATTGAATTACATAGTATTATTGCTTGAGATTTATGTTGGATTCAATTACATAGTGATGTTGGATTGTTGATTGTTCATTTGATTCCATTTCATCTAGTATTTGATTATTTACATTCTATGCAATTGGTATTGAATTTTAGTAGAGTGTTGAATCGTTCTTCGCTTAATTTTATCGCTACCTGTTTGATGATCTAGATTTATTATTTCTACGCTTGGCTTCCTGCTTTCGTGTTTTCTTAGGTTCTCCACTAGGGATTGACAACTCCTTGTTAGGTTGCTTTAATTTATATTTCTTTTCTTCGCTTTTCAATTCCCGTTTGTTCCAAAACCCCCGTTGTATTAGAGTGTTTAGGATTTACCGTTTTTATGTGCAACGTGAAAAATAAGTCATGTTAAGTTTTCCTTGAGAGACGACTTGGGCTATCTTACCCTATTACAACACCTCATTCGATTATGAGTCAATTAAGAGAACCCTTTTGATTGAAACACAACCTGTTGACTAGACCGGTTAACCACATAGCATTCTCTTGTCGAGACTCACAGCATAATAACATAATAGCAAATCTTGTTCCCAATCATAGAGCAAAATAAAGGGACAAGAATACATCATCAACAGAAAATATATAATACAACATCGCGGAAGCAGATAGCACGATAGAACCCGCAGCTCCACCCCTCAGCGTCGCCCGTACAGCCCTCCTCCATCTGTGAAAAACATTTGAAAAGATTTTGGGGTGAGTACTAGCGCACTCAGCTGGGGGTTTTAACATAAAACAAAATCCATGATGCCGTGTTTAGAGCACTTACATTAGAAGGTTTTAAAACGTAAACCCACTTCTAAGTAAGCAAAAAGATAATTTTCTTTTGATACGACCCGTTATTCTTATTACTCCCATCATAGACCCACTTTCGGGCGTATCCTTGACCCATCACATTTCTCGCCGGAACATATCCACCAACCCACAATATCTCGACCGAAACATATCGATCGGCCCACACCGGGCGTATCCGGTGGCTAACTCGGTGTGAACTTGAGGATCTATCCTGTCGAACCATAACCACCTCATTATCATTTACGTGTGGACTTGGGGTCTATTCCTTCGGAACCAAAACCACGTGTTGGGGGTCTATCACTTCGATCGATACTCAAGATGGTGATCAACCTGCGAATAGAGATCCATGCACAATCACAATAGAACCACATCTCGGATCGAGAACGATAATAACTTCTTTAAAACATTTTACGGCGCACATGTTTTATTTTGAAATATCGAGTAAATAACTCAAAATAAGTATATATAACCTAAGCTGAGCAGAAAAACGTCGGTGGGAGATATCCACGGATCCAACAACCTCGCGATCGCCTTTGGTAGGTACACGGTAATAAGATGGAACAACTTTTGGGGTCACGTCCCAAAAGCAAAGCAACAACGTGATCCAAGCGAAGATCGAGCGAAAGCGGGGTTTTAGACTTTATGAACCCATATTTGGCACTCTCCGGGTTTTCAAATCAACACGATGCGAAGGAAATATATTGAGGCATCAAGACCTATAATAGGGTACCTTTAAAATATGCATGCATGCAGTGGCACAAATCTTAGCGTGAAGAAGCTTCAAAATCGATGCCTATCCAAAATCGGGATAAACCATCTAAAGCGATGCATGAAAATGGAAACATAAGCAATATGCATAACGAGGAACATGGAATGACAAACTATCTTTGAAAATGGATAACCAGGCATGTACTTCCTTTAGAAACTCGAAACAACGGAAAACTTCCGATATGCGAAAGCGAGGAAAGCGAAAAATCGAATCGGTACTTTAGTAGAATCATGGCGGAACTCAAAACCTAAAGGGCCGTAGACAAAATGTGGCCAGTGACCACCAAATCGGCGAGGAGGCGGCGGCGGTTATAGGCGGCGGCGTTTGGCCAAATAGGTCGGCCTCCGGCCGTTTCGCTTCTCTTCCTTTAGAAACAAGAAAAGGAAAAAACAAAAACATGGGGTTGTGGGGAGGGCTGATCGGCGGTGGTGGCGGCGGCGGCAATGATAAGCGCCGCCCGAGCCTCCCGCTCGATCCCACTCCTCCGTGCTTCCATGACATACACAGGCTGCTAGGCTCGTCCGTAAACACGAGAGATGAAGAAATGAGCGTTGAAAATGAGGCCTAGCCCTCTATTTATAGGAAGCGAGTGTCTTAGCATTGCTTGCATAGCGACCTTTTTTAAAATACAAAACCGACGCATCTTTTACAATCGAACTCCAAATTTACCAAACTTGGTACCCATGGACCCGAAATAAAATCTGGACCAGCGACCATAAATAATATATGCTTTTAAAAGACCCATGAAAAGTTCGATTTTCGATAACTTACGGAGTGCCAAACCGTGGGTGGTGAAAACGCATACTTAGTGTCTATGAATTCGTCATAAGACACTCTTCATAACTTACGAGGTTTCGTGATGGTGCATCACCAAAATAAAAAGTCAACCTTTGACCTTTCTCAAAAATGTGCCATACAAACACGAAGCGGAAGGGCGGGTATTATAGCGCTCGTTGGTGGAAGCTTCTATCTCGAAGTAGTCTTGGCTCGATGTGATCGGGCGCGCAAAGGAGGTGAGCGGGCGCTGTGCATCGAGCGGGCGTGCGGGCGCGTGAGATCGGGCGAGCGTTCAGGCATGAACGCACGAGGAAAAACGGGCGAGCGGGCGCTCGAAGCACAGCACCGGATGTTGAGCTAGACGGGTGGTGGAGCGAGCACTGGGTGGATGGTGGCGGCGGGTGCGGGCAGCGGCAACGCGCGTGGTGAAAACAGTGGCGATGGCGATCTTGTGGCGGATCTTTGGCGCAAGGGTGTCTGGCTGGCGATGCGGGTAGCGGGCCTGGCGGTCTGCGGGCGGCGGGCGGGCGGGTCTTGTGAGCATGGCGGTGCGGCGGCGCATGGTTCTCAAGTTCTAAAAAAATGAGTTCTCCTTTGGATCAAGGATCGGTGAGAACTCATCTTTAGAACTTGAGCATCTAACGAAACATTCTAAAACTGTTACACAAAAAAACAATTTTAGAAAGTTTTCGTTATGCACAACTTTATAATGTTATGTGCATCATCTTTGCAAGTTTTATGCATAGTTCGCAGAGTTCACAAAAAAGATGTGGTTCTCATTTGATCCACTCCCTATATATATATATATATATATATATTCTGGTGAGAATGCTTATAAGTATAAGAAATAAGAATGGATTATAACCATAAATCAAGTCCACGTGGACGGTCCAGATTCCCTTGATGATATTAATATTTAAATAATGTTGCAAACCAAGTAGGGGTAAAAATGGTAGAAAAAATATCTTCAAAAAATTGCATGCTTTCCTTAATTATATGGGATTCTTCTATATTTTGCATAACATATTTTTGTAGTGATTGTAGTTCTCTAATTTCTTTGTACAAATCAAATATTATGTAGCATATTTATTACATATACACTGCTTAGTCTGATATTGCACAATCTAAGCGTTTTATAGCACATGTAATAAATAAGTATCATGTAAGCAATATTATTCAGTATATTTTTGTGTTGCACTAAAGAAAATTCATGTAGCAAGAAACAAATGATTGTACCATTTTCTATTTTTGTATTGAACTTCAATTGTAAGTTTGTTTTATATATTCGTGCATGAACAGAGCAAACTCGGAGCTATGATAAAAAATCAAATTAACTAGCAATTAAAAAACAATATTAAAGTATATTGCAAAATGAGTAAACTAAATATTCTACGAAAATATTCCACCAGTGCAACAAGCAAAAAACAAGTATGAATTAGAACATGAATTTTTACACCTACGTTTTTCATGGATTGTGTAGCTTGAATAACAAATTAATTTGCAGAGATTAAGTATTGAACATGATATAATCTATGTAAAATAATAAATTACAAGAAATCCCTAAAATAAAGGAAATAATTGTTTTTTCCTAAAATCAAGGAAATAACTCTTTTTAACATAAAAAAATTACTAACATAACATTTAGATAAATTCATCGAAACTAAAGTATAACATACATAGTTATGAATGGTAGCAAAATGTAAATTAATATTGTCCGTTGATTTACTTAAATAATGACTTATGGTTTTATCCATGAGATCAGTGGCCCCTTAGCTACCATGTCTTTTAGCTTCCTTCGTACAAGTGGAGAAAGGATGATGCGGGACGGGGGATTCGACCCGAAGCGATAGCTTCTAGCTAGTTCAAAGGAATTGTTTTGGCTAGAGCGCCCGAATGCGGGCATATATTTGACACGGGTTTGCCGTAATGCTGAAACTATGGCGAATGCATCTATCGTCATTGATGTATAAACAATTATACCAATTAGTAATGATTGAATTCCTTCTATTGAACTATCTTTGATTGAGGAATATGATGTGATACATCATATATATATATATATATATATATATGGTGAGAACATATTTATCGTGGAGAAAGTATGAGAGTTGCATTAAATTTATAAAGTTGTTGCATTGTATGTATAAATATATTGCACTAAATTCAATGCAATAATTTTACGTTCAATGCAAAAATTTTATACTTTCTATATAGTTTCCGCACCATATTTGCATTCATAAATGATCCAAATCTTATATATGTTGAGTGGATTAAGTGAAACCTTCAAGTTTTTAGAGTTAAAGAACTAATTTGGTCCTTCTATTTTTTTTATAATCTAATGGTCAAGATTAATTATCATTAATTTAATATTCTCATATTTTAATGGTAAATGTTTTCAATCATATGTAATCAAGGGGTTTATATATTTATTTACGATAACTGTTTCCACATGCATAATAACTGGAACAGAATAACGAAATTATAAGTACAACGAAGATTTCACATGCACAAGAACTATAATTACATGAACAACGAAGATGGGAATACGTATGATTTTTGAGATAAGGATCTGCAGATAGAATGTGAGATATTTTAGAGATATATGAATCTCAAATAGCTAAAAACTAGAGATTTGATCATTTTTCTATCATTAATTAATTATAAATCGTCTAAGAGTGGTTATTGATTATTAGTTCTTATGGATCTCCACACACACACACACACACATATATATATATATATATATATATATATGAGTTGGTTATAAAGGGAACTACATCTTAAATAAGTACTAAGAACCAATAACCACTGTTAGATTGAATAAGATCGGACGACTTATAATTATTTAATAAAAGAATAGTTAAATCCCTAAATTTTTGCTATTTGAATTTTTCATATTGAATTTTTCGTTATTCGTGTAATTTATGTTGTTGTTCATGTAATCGTAGTTCTTGTGCATGTTATCACATTCCAATTAATTGTTATATTCATGTAATTCATGTTGTTGTGCATGTAATTATAGTGACTGTGCATATGAAAACAGTTGTGTAAATAAAAATATAAAATCCCTTAAAGATAGGGTTAAACGGTTATCATTAAAATATGAGGATAATAAACGATTTATAGTTAATCATGATCGTTAGATTATAAAAAATGGATACACATTAGTTCTTAGTTCTAAAAAAAATTGGAGTTCTCATTTGATATATATATATATATATATGGAGTGGATCAAATGAGAACTACATCTTTTTTGTGAACTTTGCGAACTATGCATAAGATGTGTAAAGGTGATGCACATAACGGTATAAAGTTGTGCACAACGAAAACTTTTAAAATTGTTTTGTTGTGTAACATTTTTAGAATGTTTTCATTATGCACAACTTTATAGATTTTGTCATTGACTTTATACATTGGTGCATAGTTCTCAAGTTCTAAAAAAAAGATGAGTTCTCACTGGATCCAACCCTCCCCCCACACACACACACACATATATATATATAGAGGTTGGATTTTCGTAGTACCCGATCCCCAGATAGTATGTAGTACCCAATCTAGATCACACATTTTGAACATGTGGCCGCACCAGAAGCTGACATATGGTAGTTCATTTTCTTTTCTTTTTATTTTCACAAGGGGCAAAATGGAAAGAAATTAAATCAGCCTTCTTCTTCTCCTCCTTGGCGGCAGCGAACGGCGCGGGAGACGACGACGACGATAATGACAGCGGACAGTGTCGGTGACGACGGTGGCAACACCGGGGAACAGCAGCAGCAAGAGACACAAACAACAAAAAACAACATATTTTGAAAGAAAGAAAAAGAAGAAAAAAAAATTGAGAACAAAATTTATGGATTTTGAGAAAAAAAATAGAAGATGAATTTGATAGATGATTGAATAATCGAGAAATATGGTTTATGACGGTGGTTCACGGAAAATTTACTGGGAATCATGGAAAGAGATGATTGAATTGATAGATAAGGATGGATGAGAGATTTGCTGTCAATAACCACAAAAATACATTGAACAAAATACGAAACTGCATTGAACAAAACATAAAACTGCATGCTGCCACGAAACACAAACATGTATTTAACAAAGCATGTTCATGCATTGATCAAAACATGTCCATGCATTTAACAAACATGTTCATGCATTTAACAAAACGTAAAAAGTATTTTTAGCCAGCGGCGCGGCGAAACTCCGGGCGACAGCGACACGGCGCCTGGGCGCGAGCTTCCAATCGCATGCATTATTGTGTTCAATTACATGCAATTTTTTTTCATTTGAATGCATTATTCAATTCAACTAAATGCATAGTTTTTTTCGCAATCACATAACAAATCAAATTACTAATCTATACTTATTTTCGCAAAATTAAGCTTAAAAAGTTCGAAAAAAATCTCAACCATAGGATCTATGAGATGAGTGGATGAGATTGAGTACTACATATTATCTCAGACACGGGTACTATTTGATCCCTCATATATATATATATATATGGAGTGGTTATGGTGAGAATGCTACTATTTATAAGAAATAAGAATACGTCCCAACCATCAATTAAGATGTAATCTACGATTCAGATTTTATATTTAATTTATAATAGGATTGATGACACTATCACCACATTAAATTATTTCCACCGATCAAGGGTAATAATGAGATATTCAAAAAAAATTTATCTCTCCATGTATTTTAATTACCCGTAATTAATGGGTTGTTAATTGTAATCCTTTTTCACCTTCCTTTTACGTGGGATATCGAATCATCATTGAAGAAATCCAAATAATTATAATTTGACTTCTTTTTTATGCTGTAAATATATATATCAACACACATCACTATATTTAACTATTTAGCACATTTTATAAAAATATATTGCACCAGCATTATGCAACGAACATGTGAACTTTTGTGGATCTTTTATTATTTTTATGTTGCTTGTGTAGCACGTTGGTGCAATATCTTCTATCATAAATTTGTATTTTATATACCACATCTTTAAGAAATATCTGCACGAGTAGTAGACAAAAATTTACTTGAATAATATTTTTGCATTATATTGAGAAATATTGTAGCATACTATAATCGTTATGTAGCATATTCTTAACATTATCTTATTGTTGCACATATTCTTAAATATATGGCATATAATTATAAATATATTGCACTTACTTTATTTTAATTTTTACGGCTTGCATTGTCCAAGTATTACATACATTATTTAGTTATTTATACACGTACTATTGTTGCACTTCAAAAACAATATATAGCACATGTCAATAGGGAATATAGCACCATATTTATTCGATTAATATATGAAGCTTCAATTGCGTCAAGTGAAGAATATAATAGAAAAACAAAATTGAGATAATATAATGTTGACAGAAAAAAAAATATCCAAGATATATAGTTCTATAAATAACGATCTATACAAATCCCATAAAAAAAGAAAAATACAGATACACCAAAATATAAAATTACTAGAATAACCTCTTAATTATTCTTGTGATTTAAAAACGTAGCATATCCATTTATTCAAGATTGCACATGAAGAATAAATCTGGACTATCGAATTTCCATGAAGAAAGGTTAGGAATTATTCTTATTTCTCACTAATATTTGCATTCTCATATGATCAAAACCCTATATATATGAATAGAGGGTTAACGTGAGAACTATTTTTATCGTGAGAATGTAAGAACCAAAAAATGATGAATTCGGTGTGAGGAAAGTTACTGGATCCAAAAAAATAAAATTTTTGCTCCTCATGGGATTCGAACCCTGGGTGAAAATTCCAAATTTTTTAATTCAGTGACTTTCTCTACGTATGGATTAACTTTCATATCAAATTCATTTTGTTCATAACGAATTTTCTTGGTTCTTAAATCTCACATTAAAAATACTTTTTATTTGAACTCTCTCTCTCTCTCTATATATATATATATATATATATGATCTATCAGAAACCAACTTTATACTAGTAACTAGAAACCTATCATATCCGTTGATCTTGATTGATCCTACGATCCATAATTTAAAATTTAAATAATTACTTAACTTAATTACCATCAATCATTGACAGTTTTTTGGCTTAAGGGGTAAAATATGGATTAAACTTATTCCTTCCAACTCCAAATCATTCGAAAATTCTCCCCAACCCACATAACATCGAGAAACCCGCAATTTAGTCATATGGAAACTTCAAGTATGATCTTGTCTTGATTAAGCATGCTTATGTATGGATGAGTTTATGGTGGTATTACTTTGATTTATGCTTATATGCTTTGTAATAACCCGAAAAATTTAAAACTTTTATTAGTGATGATTAAACCAATTACTTGTGGTGCTTAGACTTTAATTATATTTAAGATAACCAACTAAACGAATTAGAATCGATTCGGAGATCGAAAACTAGAGAAATAAAAAACTAGTGACTAGTCCAACCGGATTATGGTTTCTTGAATAGCCTGAACATAGAATGAAAGATCTAGAATGAATCTAAACAAAAGGATTTTATTTCTTGAATCCTCTCACGAAAACATGTGAGAAGCCAAAAAATTGGAATTTTCGAGCATGCTTGCCTGATCAGTCTCAAAAGTACTATTCACGAGCCGGATCTAATCCCAGTCCGTGCTAATCATGGAAATTAATGATAACAATCAAAATCATGGAGAAATATATTATTATGAATTTAGAATTCATAAGAATCAATTTTTGAACGAAATTCCTGAAAAACTTAACCGAACGTCGGGAATATATATCGGAAAAACCTTAAACTGATCTGAACGAACCGAAACTCAAACCAAGGGCCTAAATCAATAAGAAATGATTTATAAGACTCAAATTAATCAGGAAAGCTCAAGAATTCAATAGAATTTCGAATGAGCATAATTTAATCGCTGGACGCTGTATTTCCGCGATAATTCGGAATTGACTTACCGGATGTCATCCGAACTTCATGAAATTATTATAAACTATGAAATAAGTCATTTTAGGCTATTTAAGAAAATGAAACCTTAAGGTTCCGAAAAATCAATCGAAAGCAGCGATAAAACATAAAGAGTCGGTATTAACATGCCAAATCGGGTAATTTGACTAGTCTTCTCCCAACAACCACAATGTACCACTCATATAGGCTCCCAACAGCCATTTTTCTGCCATTTTACAGTAGCAAAAACCGTGCCTCTCTCTCTCTTTAGAACACCAAAATTCTCTCTTCGTTTTTCAAATCCTTAAGCTTTAATCCTTTTTCCCAACCATTCCAACCCTCCAATAATTTTTCTAAGACCATACAAAGGTAGCATTCATCATTCTCTCCATTTGTAATGGATTAGAATTTGTTTTAGATTTTTTTTGGAATTATTTCATAAAGAACCCTAACTTTGTTCTTCATTTTCTTTATGACTTTTGAGCCAGAAAATGATCTCAAGACATGAATGAAATATGCTTATAAATATGTTATAAGGTCGTGTTTAAAGTTTGAGAATTTTTGGAGCATGTTTAATATTTTTCGATTTTTGTTCTAATATGTTTTATAGAAGATAAAACATGTTTTTGTGAATATTATTTCATATTGTTGCTTGTTGATGTGTTAGAAGTATGTAGAATAAATATGGGAAATTTTGGAATTTTCATGTATTTATTTTGATTTTATTTGTTGGAAAATAGTTGAGGTATAGTGTTTAATATATGATATGAAGATCATATATTATCTTGAAATTATTGAAACACTACTCCTATTTTTCACAAAATGGCAGAATTTATTTAAGTATTTTTAAGCCATTGTTTGATTTTATTTATTGAGAAATAGTTGAGATATAGTGTTTAATATATGATATGAACATCATATATTAATCTTGAAATTTTTGAGACACTACTCCTATTTTTATGAAAATGCCGAAACTATGTATGAATATTCTAAGATTTATTTGATTTTTATTTGTTGAAAATAATATAATATATGATGTTTAGAAATAATATGAACCTATTATGCATTGTTGGAATTTATTGAACACATATGTAATATATGTGTGAGGACAAAAAAATTCAAGCATTTAGTTCATATTATAAATATTAGTTATGTTTAAAGTTAGTATTACATGTTTAGTACATATTATAAACATGTTGTGAAGTTGGTAGAAAATTATTTGAATATATATATATATATATATATATATATATATATAGTGATAGTACCGAAATATATATGTGTAGAAATAAGCATGTGTTTAAATTTTAATATTGTATGATATGAAATTGTATTTAATGTTTAGTACTCCCTCTATCCCGCTTAAAGTGTCCCATTTCTTTTGGGCACGAGTATTTAGGAAAAATGTATAAAGTAGTTAAAGAGTTATAAAGTGGGTAGGATCCACACTTTTTGAAGAGATAATTATTTCCTAAAATGGAATGAGACATTTGTAATGGGACAACCCAAAAAGGAAAGTGAGACATTTTAAATGGGACAGAGGGAGTATATGATATAAGCATGATATGATTTTTGTGAAATTTATTGAACATCATTGTTCAATAACTTGAAATTGCCGAAAACTTTCATATTGTTAACTCATGGTTTAAAATTTTAATTGATGGTATTGAGTTGATAATTAAATTCTATGGTATGATAGGAGCATATCATGATTTTATTGGAATTTATTGGATACTTATGCTAATTATTGCTAATTATCGAAAATATAGCAAAATGGTTAAGTATGAGTTGATTTTAATTGTGAATGATGCCATGGTAGTTAATCTATAAGTTTAGAATGAATGGTAGTGATTATGATGAATGAATGGAACACTCATGCACACATACACAATAGTTGTGTATTATGTTAGAAATTAGGGTTTTCTAATGCTTTAGTATGGTTTATGTTGTGTATGGTGTTGTATGGTTATATTTATGTTATCTTGACAAACAAAACCTCAAGCGTAAACAACATAGTACTTTATATACGAGAATCAAAAGAAATCGATATATTTCGATAACAGAAGAAGGAATTAAAGAGAATCGAAGTTAGGCACAATTTAGGGTTTCTATTGATAATAGGATACTCAAGCGTGAGTTCTAAGTAAAGAAACCAAAAGCCGACTTACTGGCGTGAATAATCAACAACGACAACCTAATAAGATATTAGATTGAGCGTTAAGACAACTCGTCTGAATAGCGGTTATATAACACACAATCTCCGGCGAGCTAAGAGAACCGAACAATGTCGAAAAGTGTAAGCTAAGATTCAAACATAAGATGTCAATCCTTAGGTCTCAAAGGTCGAGTTAGTATTCACAAAGAACTTCGTTAATCTCTAAGTATTTACTTACGTGATAGTATGGGATCACTTGAATCATAAGTCAAGATTCCCTTTCATTCATCGTGTTAATACGATAAGCCGTTAAGCATAACCTACTAGGACGTAACTATAATTGTTAAGTCTAGTTAGTGGCTTGAGAATATCCTAATATACCAATCATAATTTGAATACTCACAATCTATAAGGTAATAACGTTTAGAAAAACACTAAGGTTAGAGTCGAGGTTAGACTCGGAGTATATAACTTATAAGTTGAGGTTCATCTATGAAATATGAAGGAATATAGTTTGGGAATTGAGAATGTAAGATAATAGAAATTATCTTAACACCATCACTAGAAATCATAAAGAAACCCTAAATTAGGAACTTTAAGTCATAATTTATAAACGACCCTCGACCAATAGAAGGAATCTAAGAAATGTTATTTTCTTATGAAGGTTTTGTTAAATGCGTAGTTGCCGAGAAAGGACACTCACGCTGACCCGCTTAGAACTTATAGCCGGACTAGCGGTGGGCTCTCTTGAAACCAAATGATATGCATACCTCAAATCATGATTTACAAAAGTTTTATGAAATATTATTGCATGAACTGTTATTGACTGCCAAATGTTTATGTTTTGTTGTGATCCTATCTGAGGTTAGTATATCCAATGTGGTATGAGAAAGTGTTGGTCCACCAACGTTAAAAAAAGGTAACGATCGTATCCTACTTAGTTAAGGACTAACTCGGATTGTGTACACGTGTGACTGTGTGTTAAGGTTAGCTACCTCGACCGGTCACGACGACTATGTGTAGGTGGCCACCTCCATAGTGCGCGAATGAATGAATGATCAGATATGGAACAATGTGGATGAAATAGTTCGGCCGGACACTTTTGAAAAATGATAAAATATTTGATAGGCATGAGTCTTTTTAACTAAAATCCTCATGCGTTATTGTGGGCAGTTCTATAACTTTACAAAGAAAATGTTTTCGGCAATGAGTATTTTTGTACTTAGCCCTGCATCTCGTTTTTGATGTGCAGGTTGAGCAGGGATTGACGATGAGTGTGAGGTGGTACAGAGTGGCAGGTGTTTTGTTGCTATAGTAGAAAGGTTTCTAGAACCTTGGGCATGTATCGTCATATGCATGTCCACACGTTTATTGCTGCTAAACTCTGATATTGTTTTGGTGTCTTTGATTATAACTCCTTTCCATTATCGTATTGAACTTGAGGTCGTACCTCGTTCCTTGAATTGCACCCTGATTTAGTTATATTTGATCATTGAACCTTTTGGCAAGTTCTTCTGTGACTTGAGTTTGTATTGAAACTGCTTATTCCTTTCAGTCCATGCGTTTATGAGTAGTTTAATGGTTAATTGTATTGATTAGTTTTGATCCAGTGATGATCCATATGATCCGTACTTCTTTGAGAAGTCGGGTCGTCACAAAGTGGTATCAGAGCACTTGTTTCGCTCTGAACCCTAGAAACCCTTTCCTTGAATCCTAAGTTGAAAGTTGAGTCTAGAAATTGTCGGTGTTTGACTACCACTGCCCTGCACTCCATCGTCGTCCTGCTCAACGAGAAAAAAGGTAACTATCTCAACTAAAAGTTATTTTGAAATGATGGATGTATATGAAATGTGAAATGGACTTACAATATTGCCTTGTTGGGAAGTTGATATACATTTTGGAAAATGGAATGTTTTGAAATTGAAAAGTTGTTTCAAATGATTGGTCATTAGTTTGAAAGAAAGTTGCAAACTTTAGGGGTTGGTGAAGGAGTAAAATGAGGATACTTGATTATCGCACAATGTGTCTTGATTGGTATTTACTGTTATATGCAAAGCATACTAGAAGCAGGATGTAAATGAGTATGTTTCCCCATGAGGACATAGACTCTTAAGACGAATGATCCCTTTTGCGCCGAACTTAGTATGAGAACATAAGGTATCCCCAATTGAATGAAATACTAAGGAAGAACGAGAACATAGAAATCTTAAGAATCACGATCCGAACGGATTCGAGGATGAGAACGCGATGAGTCTACGATGACGAAGCGATTGCTTAACTGGAGGTTCGCACTGCTATGAGTCCCAACCTCTCTATACGAAGGAATTCCGAACACCATGCGTGTTGCCTCTATCGTGGCAGTAATGAAAAGAATCAAAGTATAATGTTAAGAAAGTATAAAAAGAAATAACGAATTGTAAGTATATGATGGGAATGAATATGATCGAATGTTATGATGCGAATATAAATAAGGAATCCAGAACCCAATAAGATTGGGTGACCGCTTAGCATTTACCCGAATGCTAGACATCGAATGTTTGTTATGTCCTAAGAAACAATGCAGTCTATTCCCAGAGACCAAACCATGAAAGTAGTTTCATAAGAACTTAAAAATATAAGATGGTTCAACGGTTTTTACGACTAGGCGCTCTTTATCTTCTAGAGCAACACCCGATCGAGAAGGTGGATGCTCCTATCGTTCCTACCAGATGTGTCGAGGAGATGACCTCAGCGCGTTCTTAGCTTATTTTGTATGTCATTGGACTGCTGCACATGCCTGTCGTAGGTCACATTATGACGGTGTGCTTCGACTGATCACGAGACTGTCATCCGACTAGTAGGGATATGCCTGTGAGATATCGGCAGATTACATCTATCGACGCCGAGAGAGCTTCAACATTAAGGCGGACTTGCCTCATTTCGTCAGTCACCTGAGCTACATATTCATGGTATACGGAGCCACACCATGTGGACCGTATATCCCCGAGCGGGAATACACCTGGCGTGATGAGATTCCTAATTGGCTTCACCCGTAGGTGCCTCGTTTGGCATCTGATGGACCTGTATTCTTGCCTGGTTGTGGCGGGAACATGTTCGAGGCTGGACCTTTCCATCCCCGACAGCTCACTTTTCGGGTCCTACCGCCAGTAGGATTCGAGCCCCGTCATTGCCCGCCTAGACCATCATCGCCGATCTCCATGCCAGCATCCACCTCTACCTACCGGCGCTCCCCTAGCTCAGTCGCCGCCACCACCGCATGGACCCTTGTACCATGATACGGTGGAGGTTGATGATCCACGTGGCTAGCTACAGGCACCGTGAGAGGAGCTTATGCCCGTCTTGCTGATGCTTGGTTCCAGCCGCTGCCTTTGAGGAGATCATGGCCGAGATCTGCCGAGACCTGGCTGCTATGGAAGAAGCTAGGGTCATTAGAGTCCGAGAGCCCGTGGCTCCAAAATTCGATGCTTAGGTCATAGAGGAGGAGGTCCAGAGGAGGACCTGCCTGCTGACGATGAGATAGAAGGAGTAGACTATCACGCCCCAATTCAGGAAGGCGCGAGATGGGGTATGATTAGGGGTGGGGGTTAAGCGGGGAAGAATGGGGATACATATAACATACATGATAAGAAGATGTGACCATGAAATCGGGCAAGATCTCCTTTATAACTAGGACATATCACGAAGGGAGGGGTACAAACAATCCACCAGCGAATAATATCGATATCATAACTTGAAAACATGATCTTGGTTTATTATAAGTAATGCGAAAGCAAAATAGCATTACATCACGTCAACTAGACCGGTCGACCACATAGCATGCTCATATCGAGACTCACGTGAGAATAACATAATAAATCTTGTTCCCAATCGGAAAGAAAATAAGGGACAAGAATACATCAATATCAAAGTAGGTATATAACACAACATCGCGGAAGCATAGCATGAAAAACCCGCAGCTCCACCCCTCAGCCGCCCGTCACCCCTCCTCCATCGTGAAAAGATTTGAAAAGAATTTGGGGTGAGTACTAGCGCACTCGGTGTGGGTTTTATCGTAAATCAAAAGAATCATGAGGCCGTGTTTAGAGCACTTACCTTAGAAGGTTTCAAAGCGTAAATCCACTTCTAAGTAAGCAAAATAGATTTTTCATTTTCGATACGATCCGTTATTCATTACTCCCATCATAGAACCTTGAACCACGGCTCGAAGCGTATCCCTTGACCATCACATATCATTCATTCGCCGGAACATATCCGATCGGCCGCGCCGGAGCGTATCCGGTAGGCTAACTCGGTGTGGACTTGATTGAATCCCGTCGAACCATAACCACCTCATTACCATTTCGTGTGGACTTAGGGGTCTATCCTCTCGAACCATAACCAAGTGTTGGGGTCTATCCGCTTATGATCAATACTCAAGATGGTGATCAACCCGCCGAATAGAGATCCGCACAACCATGATAGAACCATATCTTGGATCGTAGAGCGATAATAATTTCACAAAAACATTTTACGCGTACATGTTTTATTTTGAAATATCGAGTAAATAACTCAAAATAAGCATATATAACCCAACCCGAGCAGACGGCGTTAGCAGGAGATATCTACGGATCGATGACTTCATCGATTGCCTTTGGTAGGTACACAGTAACAAGGCGGAACAACTTTTGGGGTTCGTCCCACAAAGCAAAGCAACAACGTGATCCAAACGACGATCGTAGCAAAATTAGGGTTTCGACTTTACGAACCCACATTTGGCACTCTCGGGTTTTCAAATCAACTCGATGCGAGAAGGAAATATATTCGGGCATCAAGACCTATAATAGGGTACTTTCAAAATATGCATGCATGCAAGTTGACTCAAATCTTAGCGTGAAGAAGCTTCAAAAATCGATGCTATCCTCGGATCTGGATAAACCATCCAAAATCGATGCATGAAAATGGAAACATAAGCAATGTGCATAACGACAAACATGGAATGACAAGCGGCGTTGAAAATGGATAACCCGGGCATGTACTTCCTTTAGAAAACTCAAGCAACGGAAAACATCCCGACATGCGAAAACGCGCGATGAAAAAGGAATCGGTACTTTAGTAGAATGCATAGCCGGAACTCAAAACCTAAAGGACCCGTAGCAGGTGGCCGTTGACCACCAATCGCCCGGCCGGCGGTGGCGGTGGCGGCTGGGCGGCGGCGGTTTGGCGAAATGGCGACCTCCGGCCGTTTTCGCCTCGTCCCTTTAGAATCCAGTTCTATGCTATCGATCTACTAAAAGGCGGAATCAAAACAAGAAAAGGACAAAACAGAAAATGGGCTGCCGGCGGGTGGTTGATCGGCGGTGGTGGCTCGGCAAGGCAAGAATGGCGCCCGCACCGAGCCTCCCGGCTCGATCCCACTCCTCCAGTCCGCACAGCACAGGAGCTGCTCGGCTCTTCCGTAAAACAGAGAGGCGAAGGAAATGAGCGTTGAAAATGAAGGCCCTAGCCTCCTATTTATAGGAAAAGCGGGTTTGCATTTCTTCGTAATGACCCTTTTGAAATAAAAACCGACGTAACTTTTTCAAACGGACTCCAAATTTAGCAAACTTGGTACCCATGGACACGAAATAAAATACGGACACAATGACTATAAACAAGATATGCTTTTAAAGACCGATGAAAAGTCCGGTTTTCGATAACTTCCGTGAGTGCGAACCTTCATGGGTGGTCGAAAACGCATACTTAGTGTCTATGAATTAGTCATAAGACACTCTTCACAACGCTCGAGGTTTCGTGATTGGTCGCATCACGAAACAAAAGTCGACCTTTGACCTTTTCTCGAAAAACGTGCCATGCAAAATGAAGCTTAAAAAGGCGGGGTATTACATCCTCCTCCATAGAAAAATTTCATCCCGAAATTTCAAACATGTGGAGAAAACAACTCGAGTCTTGAGCCACGAACTTGTCTTCCAACTCCCACGTAGCCATAACTCTCCGTGGTGATTCCACAACACCTTCACCAACGGAATCGCGTTCCTCAACTCCTTGACTTCTCGTTCCAAAACAGCCACTGGTCTCTCCTCGTAACTCGGATCGAGCAAGAACCACTTTGTCATGCTAGATCACGTGTTTGGGTCGAACACGTACTTTCTCGGTGAGAAGCGTGAAACACGTCGTGAACATCTCCGATCTTGGGTAAAGCTAACCTATAAACAGCGGGCCTATTCTCGAGAACTTGAAGGTCCAGCGAACCTCGGTCGTAACACCTCGCTTCCCAAAGCGAGCGACCTCTCGTCGGAAACCTTAGGAAAACGCGATCTCCGATCATGAGCGAAGATCCGTCTGACGACTTGTCGCATAGGACTTACACCGTCTGAGCTTCCTTGATCCTTCGCTGATCGATCGATAACCTCGACCGTCTGTTGAACCATCTCTGGTCCTAACATCTTCCTCTCTCCCACTTCATCCCGATAAAGTGGCGATCAACACTTCCTTCCAGTAAAGCGCTTCGCAGGAGCCATTCCTATGGTGGCACGATAGCTGTTGTTATAGGCAAACTCCACCTAAGGTAGTATCTCTTCCCAATTTCCTCCTCTATCGTCCATATTTGCTTCGCCGCAGATGTCTTCAATAACCCGAATCGTCCTTTCCGGTGACCGTCCGTTTGAGGATGGAATGTTGTACTAAGATTGACTTGGTCCCCATGGCTTCCTCGCAGACTCCTCCAAAACCTTGGCGTGAACCTCGGGTCACGATCGGCATGTCGATACGGGCACACCATGTAACCGCATGCGATTTCTCGACGTAAAGGCGAGCAAGCTTATCTAACCCGTCGTCATCCGGATCGATAAGAAATGAGTCGACTTCGTCGGTCTATCGGCGACAACCCGTATAGCGGTGTTTTCTCTCACGACCTTGGAAAACTCACCACAAAATCCATACCGATATGATCCCATTTCCACTCACGGGATTGGTAGCGGTTGCAACAATCTGACGGACGTTGATGTATAGCTTTCACTTGGCGACAAGCCAAACAACGTTCCAAACGCGACTACATCCTTTTCATCCCTTCCCACCAAAAGTTCCTTTTCGGTCTCGTACATTTTGGTGCTTCTGGATGAGTCAGTATCACGGTGCCTCATGAGCTTCACTCATGATTTTATCTCTCAATTCCCTATTGAGTGGCACACATAACCTTCCTCGGAATAGTAGCGCGTTGTCTCTCGCTTCAGTGAACCCCTTGCTATCTTCTAGCCTTGCTTTCAAACGCATCCTTTCGTGAATTCGTCTCCTCGCTGCGACTCACGATGGCTTCTCTCGGATCCGGTTCGGTTTGTCAAAGCTGCGGCGAATCCTTGCATGCGATTCGGCGGATGAATCACTTCCAGGCTGAGCTTCTCGAAATCTCGAATAAGCTCTTTCTCTTGCGTAAGAAGATATCCCAACTTCGCTCTCGACTTGCGACTAAGGGCATCTGCTACAACATTGGCTTTCCCCGGGTGATAACTGATAGAGCAATCATAATCCTTTACCAACTCTAGCCATCTCCTTTGCCTCATGTTCAACTCTTTTGTTCAAAGAAGTACTTGAGGCTCTTGTGATCCGTGAAGATTTCACACTTAACTCCATAGAGATAGTGCCTCCAAATCTTCAACGCATGAACGACTGCCGCTAACTCCAGATCGTGAGTTGGGTAGCTCAACTCGTGCGGTTTCAAGCGACGAGAGCGAAGCTATAACCTTCCGTTACGCATGAGAACGCAACCCAAAACCAAGTTTGGATGCATCGGTGTAGACCACAAACCCATCGTTCCTTCCGCACGGCTAACACCGGAGCGATTGTTAGCTTCTTCTTTAACTCCGAAAACTTGCTTCACAAGCTTCGCACCATGAAAACTTGATTCCTTTCCGGTTGTTGCATCATCGGCCTTGCCAACGAAAACCCTTCGATGAAACGTCTATAATATCCTGCCAAGCCTAGAAAGCTTGAACCTCATTGGCATTAGTCGGAACCTTCGATTTACCGCTTCAACCTTCACGGGTCGACTTTGATTCCTTCCGCGACACGATATATCCAAGGAACATCACTTCTTTGAGCCAAAACTCGCACTTACTATACTTGGCATACAAACTCTCTCGTCGTAACGTTTCGAGCAGTGCGGAGGTGTTCTCTATGCAACTCGCATTCTTGGAATAGATGAGAATATCATCGATAAAAACCAAGACGAAACTATCCGAGACATCGATGGAAAACTCGATTCATCGGATCCATGAAGCTTCTTTGGCGCATTGGTCAAACCAAGCGGCATCACGATGAACTCGTAGTGCCCATACCTCGTTCGAGCGTAGTCTTCGCAGCGTCCTCCTTCACGATCTTCAACCGATGGTAGCGACCTCAAATCGATCTTAGAAGACACTCGCTCCCTCGAGGTGGTCAAATAGATCGTCGATCCTTGGAAGAGGATATCATTCTTGATCGTCGACTTATTCACTCTCGTAGTCAATGCACATCCGCATTGACCCATCCTTCTTCTTGACGAAGTAATGGCGCGCCCCACGGCGACACGCTGGGTCGGATAAAACCTAGATCAACAGCCCCGCAGAATGCGCTTTCGTTCTTGCAATCAGAGGTGACATTACGTATGGTGCCTTTGATATCGTGTCTTGCTCGGTTCCGGATCAATAGTGAATTCCACTTGTCTATCGGCGGTAAACTTTGGCGAGTCCTCGAAACACGTCCGGATATTCACACACCATGGCTCCTCTTGCAATCGTTTACGCTGTTCATCGTGCCCGCCAAACTTACCAAGAAAGTTTGATGACTTCCTTCCGATCATCCTCACCGCCTTCGGTTGAGATCATTGCACGCAAACACCCATCCTTATGCCGTGAAACAAACTTCCACTCCTTGGCTGTCCGAAAGCAACTTCTCTCGAGACAACGTATAGTTGCCATGTGCTTTTCCAACCAATCCATGTTAAAGATGACATCGAAATCTTCCATTCGATGACATGCAAATTGACAAAGACATTACGCTCACGATTTCTACCTCCGGTTCGGCAAATCTCTTTTGCCTTTAGCACTTCCACGCGGGATGCTAATTTGTGGTACTGTGATTTTTGGGTACCAAACCCAACCTCTCACACGCGATTCTCGAAATGAAAGAATGTGAGGCTCCAGATCAAACAAAGCGAAAATGGGTATATCACTCATATGGATTATACCGCAAGATTTCTGGAGCTTGAGCTGCTGTCTGTCGATTCAAGGCGTACACCCTTGTCATGCGGTGGCCTTTGGTTTCTTGGCCTAGGGTGACCTCCCGCTCCGTTGTTTGTCCTCGGCGGAGCATGATTACGCCTCTGAGCTGGATTTGCGCTTCTTGGCGGGCTGCTTCGCAGCCCTCCTAACGGACAATCTCGAGCGTAATGTCCGGACTTCTTACAACGATAGCACTCGGTGCTACTTGCTCGCACTCGCGAAATGATTCCTTTGACATTTCGCACCAAGGTTTTTCCACACCCTACCCCACCGCCGCATGGGTTGGAAATTCCTTCCCAAGGTTGCTTTTCTCTCTTGAATGCCTTGATTCCTTGGAATCTTTGGACGCTCTGGTTCCTCGAACACCGATTGCCTTTCCTCGATCTTCCCATTTCCTCTTACCTCTTCCTCCGTCACCGGCTGTCGGGTGGCATTGTTCTTTCCGGGCAACATTGACTCAATGTTTAATGCCGGTTCAAGGATCGCATACGCCGATCTCCCCGATCGACGGCGAAATTCGATCTCGGGTCGAGTCCTATCTGAACACTGCTCGCCTGGCGACCTCGGTGCCGACAGTGCACGTAGCATAACGTGACGTATAATTGAGCGAGCGATCGTGCTCGGTGACCGCCCTTCTCCTCGACGAAGATTCGTAACTCGTTTGCCTTTCTCACCTGTGAAACGCCAGCACGTACTTTTCCATGAGTTCTTCCTCGAAATCTTCCCACGATACCTTGCCCACTATCCACGGTGTTGGGTCCTTCTCACGGATTCCCACCGTAAATCGGCCTCGTCGGTTAGGCGAAAGATCGCGCAATTCGGCTTTTTCGCTTCTTCGCACCGATGTATTGAAGATCCTTTCGTGGATCGTATCCACCTCGGCGTCGATCGGTTCGCCGAGACCGTCGAATGTGGGGATTCTCACTGTGAAAACTCTCGATCGCATGCCGAACCAAAGGTGGTTCCCGGCTTCTTCCACGTTATTGTTCCTCTGATTCCTTGTTCTCGGCATTCTGTACCGACGTTTGAAACATTAGAAACGCTTTCGCATAGATAACCGGGTATCTTCGCACAACATATATCATCACCCATATCACATATCATCACATATACCACATATCACGCACGATCACATATAATCATGCAATCATGTCAGCATATCATCGTTATGCATTTCACATAACATTATCATCACACATCACATAGATCATATATCATCATGGCATAGCTCATATAACATATAAGCATCAAAACATAAACATCCTGTCATAGACAGCGTTAGTATCGATAATATTCGGTGTCCATGAAGGGTGTCAAAATACAAGATCAAGGTATGTCACCAAAAGGTCGATATGAGCAAAGAATCGACTCGGTCACTATCAATAGATGCCGCTCTGTCCATGCTTCTAGCGACTTCTGCTATCATCGCATACACCGACATACGGATCCTCATCCCCTGCACCCCATTCACTATTCCCCATTCGCTTAATCGCTCCATTCGTCTCTCCTCATCTCTCTTCCTTCCAATCGTGGCTTGAATTGGTGCCGCTTGAGCGATCTGCATGGAAGCAAGCCTCGTGGGTATGATCCCATCAAGTGTGCCTCGATTGCTCGAGTGTCGGTGAAAGTTGTGCTCGAGTCCCCTGTCTCGGGCGCTTGCCTTCCTCAATGTGCCCGACCATCGTAGTCATCGGCTATCCGGATCACGGGTCCTCCGAATCCTCACTATCCTCCTCGTTCTCATCTGGGTCCTCCTCTTCTTCCTCAGAGTCCCCTTCCCTGGATGCCAGCCTGACACAGTTTGGTGGCATGAAGATTCTAATTCTGGGCTTCTTCGCTGCCACTGTCGGACGGACAATATCTCTCGTCCTGGAAGTTCCTGCCTCAAAGTCGTTCCGGGTCCTTCGGAAGGTAAGGATCGTCGATGGAGGTGTAGTGACTGGTGTATCCTGATGCACTGGTGATCGCCTGATTGATGGTTGTTCTCCCAACGGCTCTTCGGGAACATCATCCCTATCATCGATCTGGATCGGTCCTTGAGGTGTCTCGCAACCACATCCTCCTCAGGTGGTATACCTCGGTGGTCTGTCCACTGTCTCCATACTTGAGCAGTGAACTCAGTAAAGTCCAAGGTAAGGTGCCTGGTGATAGGATCCCGTCTGAACATCACGTATCCTTGCTTTCTCGCCCATGGTTGCCAACCTGTTGGTAGCCTCTCTGTCAACCGATAGTAAGCCTCATACTCTGATACTTTCCCACTGTCTCGGATCTTTCTCTAAAATCCAACAAATCTCCCCAGAACTACTCCCAACGGCTCATGGACATTCCTAGTACATTCCCTGAACTTACGGATCTTAACCAACGTTGTCTGGGCCACTGAATATCCATAAACCTACATGTTAGTTTATCAACATAACAACAAATATTCACGTTTCCTTTACCATCCCAGTCATCTGGGTAATCATGTCTCATACACATGTTCATTTCAACACATATCAATATCAATATCGATATAATCACGTAAGCAAATACAGGATTCACTTACAAGCACTCGTTTATCAAAATAAACAAGATTTTCAATCAACAACATATTGCTATGTAAACACATAGACTTACATCAACCATACGTGATCACATCAATCACATCATATCATATAAACGATTTTCATATCACGCCCACACGTGCCTTTTGTTCCATCAACAATCACTTCCACATCCACATCACCATCCAACCACATCTCATCCACATCACGTTTACATCACGTAAACTCTTACCATGCCAAAGCACATGAAACTAAGATCACATCAAGCTCACATAGCCACATAAAGCACCAACAAATAAACACATACCTCATCCCCTTTTTAAAGGAGGCGGCCTGACGGTGAAATGAGGTAGGCAGACGATGAACAGTTTAGAAGAACAAGTTCTAAACACTCAATTTCAAGAACGCACATGATATAAAGAAAACAACCTGCTTTGATATCGGATAACAAAGCTAGAGGTCAAAGCCAAGAACCAATGCTCTGATACCATGCTGTCATGCCCCAATTACTGAGGGAAGGCACGGATGCCGGGGTGTGATTAGGGGTGCAGGTTAGGAAGCGGGGAAGAAAGGGGGGTACATATAACATATATGATAAGAAGATGTGACCATGAAATCGGGCATCATCTCCTTTATAACTAGGACATATCCTGAAGGGGAGGGGTGCACAAACAATCCACCAACAGAATAATATCGATATCATAACTTCAGAAAACATGATCTTTGTTTATTATAAGTAATGCAAGAAAGCAAAATAGCATTACATCCTGTCAACTAGACCGGTCAACCACATAGCATGCTCATATCGAGACTCACAGCAGAATAACATAATAAATCTTATTCCCAATCAGAAAGCAAATAAGGGACAAGAATACATCAATATCAAAGTAGGTATATAACACAACATCGGAAGCATAGCATGAAAACCCGCAGCCCACCCCTCGTCGCCCGTCAAAATTCTCCTCCATATGTGAAAAGATTTGAAAAAGAATTTGGGGTGAGTACTAGCGCACTCAGCTGGGGTTTTATCGTAAATCAAAAGAATCATGAGGCCGTGTTTAGAGCACTTACCTTAGAAGGTTTTAAAACGTAAATCCACTTCTAAGTAAGCAAAATAGATTTTTCATTTTTCGATACCTGATCCGTTATTACTGTTACTCCCATCATAGAACCATGAACCACGGCTCAAACGTATCCCGCTTGACCCATCACATATCATTCATTCGCACGGAACATATCCAATGGCCCACGCCGGAACGTATCCAAATGGCTAACTCGGTGTGGACTTTGGGTCAAACCGTCGTAACCATAACCACCTCATTACCATTTCGTGTGGACTTCCGGGTCTATCCCCTCGTAACCATAACCACGTGTTCGGGGTCTCCCCTTATGATCAATACTCAAGATGGTGATCAACCCACCGAATAGAGATCCGTGCACAACCATGATAGAACCATCTCTTGGATCGAGAACAAGAATAATTTCACAAAACATTTTACGGCATACATGTTTTATTTTGAAATATCGAGTAAATAACTCAAAATAAGATATATAACCCAACCCGAGCGGACTAAAACGTTAACCGAGATATCTACGGATCCAATGACTTCACCAATCTTGAATGGTAGGTACCGTAATAAGGCGGAACAACTTTTGGGGTTACATCCCACAAAGCAAAGCAACAACGTGATCCAAACGACGATCGTAGCAAAATTAGGTTTTCACTTTCTCGAACCCACATTTGGCACTCTCCGGGTTTTCAAATCAACTCGATCGTAAGGGAAATATATTCGAGGCATCAAGACCTATAATAGGGTACTTTCAAAATATGCATGCATGCAAGTTGACTCAAATCTTAGCGGCGAAGAAGTTTCAAAAATCGATGCTATCCTCGATCTAGGATAAACCATCCAAAATCGATGCATGAAAATGGAAACATAAGCAATATGTATAACGGCGAACATGGAATGACAAACGATGTTGAAAATGGATAACCCTGCATGTCTTCCTTTAGAAAACTCAAGCAACGGAAAACATCCCGACATGCGTAAACGCGAAAAAGTAAAACGAATCGGTACTTTAGTAGAATGCATAGCCGGAACTCAAAACCTAAAGGACCCAGAGCTAAGGTGGCCCGTTGACCACCAATCGGCCAAGAAGGCGGCGGATGGCGGCACTTGGCGGCGGCGGTTTGGCGAAATGGCGACCTCGAACCGTTTTCGCCTCGTCCCTTTAGAATCCCGAGTTCTATGCTATACGATCTACTAAAAGCGGAATCAAACAAGAAAAGGACAAAAATAGAAAACGGGCTGCCGGGGTGGTTGATCGGCGGTGGTGGCTCGGCGGCGCAAGAATGGCCGCCACCGAGCCTCCCGGCCGATCCCCACTCCTCCAGCGCTTCCCCGCTGCACTGGAGCTGCTCGGCTCTTCCGTAAACATAGAGAGACTAAGGAAATGAGCGTTGAAAATGAATGCCCTAGCCTCCTATTTATAGGAACAGGGCTTGCAGCATTTGCATTAATGACCTTTTCAAAACACAAAACCGACGCAACTTTTGCAAACGGACTCCAAATTTAGCAAACTTGGTACCCATGGACACGAAATAAAATACGGACACAATGACTATAAACAAGATATGCTTTTAAAAGACCAATGAAAAGTCCGGTTTTCGATAACTTCCTGAGTGCCAAACCTTCATGGGTGGTCGAAAACACTGCATACTTAGTGTCTATGAATTCATCATAAGACACTCTTCACAACGCCCGAGGTTTCGTGACGATGTCGCATCACCGAAACAAAAGTCAACCTTTGACCTTTTCTCGAAAAGCGTGCCATGCAAAGCGAAGCTTAAAAGGCGGGGTATTACATAGACAGTACCCATACTCTTGATTCGGACTCCGTCACGATGAGCGTTGTCTACACCCCGGGCAATTATGGAACTAGTTATTAGGACAAGATAGTGTTTGTCTATATACGCTTGTATATCTTTTGATGCATGCGGAAACGATGAGTCGTTCCGACATGAATCCTTATTCTGATGACCACGGTAGCATTTAGATTTTTGTACACACCGTGACTAGGTACACTGAATGATGCTGATATTTATTTTCGGTACATCATACTCAGTACCTGGCCTCTTGTGGATCTTAAAAGCGATGATGAAAGTCCTCGTAGAGACATTTGATGTGATATGATGATAGCTCCCCGAGAGCCTCCGTGCTAATATATATTGTGATCTTGATGGATGGTATAAGAAGATATTTGATTGCGTATATTTATGAAGGTTAGGATGACGTCGAGAAGAAGAAACAGTGAGGTAACACCCGAAAGAGAGGACACCTCTCCACCATCACCACCGGCAGGAAGAATCGAGGAACTATTCCTCAGACAGAATCCGCCAACCTTCAACGTGACTGGGAATCCCGTGGATGTGGAACTATGGATTCGCGCACTAGAGCGAATCTTTAATTTCATTCATTGCACCTCTCAAGAACGCTTGTAATGTGTTGCTTCTCAAATGATCGGTGCCGCCGACTTCTGGTGGGAAGCGAAAGAATACCTTATCTGAAGAGGAACTGGAAGAGTATACCTGGGAGGAATTCAAGGAGGAAGTATACGAGAAGTACATTCCTAAGAGCTACCGGAAAAGGAAGGAACATGAATTCTATAATCTACGTCAGGGAAAGACAACGGTCACAGACTATGACCGTGCACTCTGCGAGATATCGCGGTATACATCTCAGCTGTCGATGAGAAGAGGACAGAGAAGTTTCGGACGAGACTTCGCCATGAGATCAGGGTTTAGCTAGCTAGCCACGGAAATCTGACTTACCGTGAGGTCCTCAGCAGGGCATTGGACATCGAGGCTGCCTTACCCGAGGATAGAAATATTGTTGTGCATCTGCCGAATCACCTGTGGGATCGCGGGAAGGTGTTTAGTATGATTTTGTGCTTATTTTTCCTATATTTATGCATGTCGTTTCCCGTGGTTTGTCCTATTTATGCCGTTGGTTTGATTAGTATTTATCGATTCAGACTTACTTCATTTGTTTCGATGTTTTGTAGAAAAACGGCATTAAAATAGGAAGTTGATTGAAGAGCATCGCGATAGGAGTTCATAGGCGCAAACGGATCGCAATTCGGAGATCGGGCGCGAGAGAACGGAGCGAAACGTCAAAGTCGCGCACGAGCGCCCGAGTGCCTGCGCGCCAACGCCTTTCCTCGCCCGTCGCCCGCGTCGCGTCTCGCCCGTGCGCCCAACCTCGGCTCCCCAGTGCACGTTCAGCACGCCTCTCCGTCCGGTACTGGGAGCCCAGCGCTCACCTCGCGCGTTGCCTCGTCCAGCGCCAACGCCGTGTCGCCCATTCGAGGCCCAGCTTTTCGATCCGGCGCTAGGCATCTCGCCGCGCCCGCTCGAGCCTCAGCCGGCGATCGCTCCAGCTCAGCCGCGCGCGTTCTCAGCGCATGATTCGCCCAACCGGTGCTTGATTCCCAGCCGACGCTGGACGTGTGTCCAGAATCTTGGCGCGTCCGGCGCTAGGGTGCCGCTGATCGTTCAATCGAGAAACTCTCGCGTCCGTGGCCGTCCCGTCCGGCGCTGGATTTTATTTTTGAGGCCCAATTCGGCGTTTTCATGGGCTTTTCGAGGGTTGAATAAATAGAATATCGGTCGCCCTCAGGGAGAGATTTGACACTCTCATTCTCACGCACGCATTCTTCCTTTCTCTTTCTTTTCCTTTCTTTTTCTTTTCCCTTCCATTTAATTATTGCATTTGGATTAACAATTGGATTGTGCGATTCGGATTTTGGAAGGCAATTTATCTATGAATGGTTTGTAAGTTTTCTCGTTTTAATTATGTCTATGTAATTGGGATTGGAATAATTTCTACCATGAGATAAATTATCGATTTATTGGGAAATATATGTTGGATTGTTCTTGTCTTAAATTGTGATTATTGGATTGATGATTTGCGATTTCCTCGTCCTTATAAATTATTTATTTCATGATCTTCATACATGGTGTTCGAGAGAATAGTGTAGGTTGATTATGTGCTTAGGTTTGATTATGAAGTTATGCGAGCGATTTATATTAGATATAAGTTTAACAACGAAAGTGGTCGAGAGATTGGTTTGTTGTTGAGTAATTAATATATGTGGGTAGGGTTTTTGCTATCGTGTGCTTTGTAGTAAAATATCCTTCGTAGTTGATGGTGGGTTGATTGAGAGATCCCCTATCTTTAAGTTCGAGTTTAACGTTAGCGTGTCGAGAGATTAGTTAGTGTTGACCGTTTGGTGAGAGGCGTGGGTGTTTATGCATTGTGTACCGGTCTTTGATTCATTAATAGCGAAGATAGAATTGAACCCTAGAACACCGTCTCCAATTCCGTGTATCTGCCAATTCCTCTTGTTGTCCAAGTGCATCCCGTTTTACCTGCTCTGTTTTATTTCCTGCTTTCGTCCGTTTCGTGACATATCCCTTATTTTAGGACGTTAGTATTTCTTTTCTATTTTTGTGTGTGACATAGAACCGTAGCCCTATTAAGCCTTCCTCGAGAGATTCAACTTGGGTCGACCTTACCGCTCTATAAGGACCTCGTACTATTGCGAGCGAGTGAAAAGAACAATTTGGTCGGAACAGAATGGAAAGTGGGAAGGACCCCACCAAGGTCAAGGATCCAATGCTGGCCAGGCCAACAGGAGGCCATGGTAAGAGAACAACGTACAATCTGGGCACGGACAAGGTAATGGATGCCCCATGGTACCCGCACCTGGCGGGGGAATCCAGAAGTTCGTGAGACTCCCTATGTGCCCAAGGTGCCATAGGAGTCACAAAGGGCATGCGCATTCACGAATGATGGATGCTTGAGTGTGGCGGAAGGGTCACTACTGTGGACCCTTGATGATGCACCAAGAAGGAAATGGTCGTCCCAATGTGCTTAACCGAGTCCAACTGGTCCACGCTATCCAAGCTCAACCGTTTCAGTAGTAACCCCCGATTCAGTACTTCCAACCGATCCAACGACCCTATCAACCACGGCGACAACGACAACAACAATGGCGACAGCAGCAACAATATCGACAACCGCCGCAACAACAATAGCATGAACCACAACAGCAACAAGAACCACCACCGCAAGCCAGAGCCTACGCCCTCAATCAGGAAAGAGAATTCCCGCAGGAACCGCCAAGGAACCAAGGAAAGTTGGCAGGTACGGGAACACTCATCCCATTGCATGTTATCCTACTATTTGATACTGGTGCCTCGCATTCTTTTATTGTTGAAGCATGCCTAGAGAACTTAGGACTAGATCCTAAACGCGCTGAACAAATCATGAGAATTTCTTCACGAGTAGGAGGTATAAGAACGGTAACCTAACATGCTCAAACTTAGAACTTAGACTAGGCTCACTTAAGGTTATGATAGATAACCTTCACGTCTACCTATGACAGATGTGGACATAATCCTAGGAATGGATTGGTTAGCGAACATGTCGACCATCACGTGTAATGAAAGGAAAATTTCTTTCCAACATCCCGGAGAGAAACCTATAGACTTTCACGGGATCAGCATGGGAGGAGAGTCCCAATCATATCCGCGCTACAAGCAAGGATGTTGCTGAACAAGACAGAGAACCACGCCTACCTTATATATCTCTAGGAGGAATACCAGAATGAGAGAATGATAGAAGACATTCCGATCGTGAAGAAGTATCCCGATGTTTTTCCAGATGAACTACCGGGATTACCGCTAAACCGATAAATTGAGTTCACGATGGATCTTGAACCAGGTTTGGCCCCTGTGTCGAAGGCCCCATACCGAATGGAACTAAAAGAACTTGAGGAATTCAAGATCCAGTTGCAAGAATTCTTGGAGTTAGGTTTCATTAGACCTAGTGTGTCTCCATGGGGAGCACATGTCCTTTTCGTGAAGAAAAAGGATGGCACATTGGGAATGTGCATAGACTATCGAGAGTTAAACAAGATAACTCTTAAGAATAAGTATCCTTTGCCCCGAATTGACGATCTATTTGATCGACAAGGGGCGAGTCTTTCGAAGATAGATTTAAAGTCTGGATACCATCGGTGAGGATTAGACGGAGGATGTACCTAAAGCGACTTTCCGTACAAGGTATGGTCATTTCGAATTCATCGTTATGCCATTTGGACTTACAAATGCTGGCGAGATTTATGGATATCATGAATGTGTATTTCACCCATACTTAGACAAATTTATCTTAGTATTCATAGGCGATATCCTAATATACTCAAGAATGACCAAGAACATGAGGAGCACTTGAGAAGCTGTCTTGCAAACATTAAGGCAAGAGCAACTCTTCGCCAAGTTTAGCAAGTCACGAGTTACGGTTAGACGCAGTGACATTTTAGGTCACATCGTGTCTGCGATAGGAATCAAAGTAGACCCTCTAAGATCGTCTGATTCGAAAATGGAATCACCAAAGAATCCGAATGAAATTCGGAGTTTCATAGGACTTGCCAGCTATTATAGAAGATTTATCGAAGGATTTTCAACGATAGCTCGACCCATGACCCAATTGTTAAGAAAAGGAATCAAGTACACTTGGACCGCCGAGTGTGAGGCTAGTTTCTAGAGATTGAAGGATTTGCTGACGACAGCACCTATACTCACAGTACCTGAAGCAGATTAGGAGTACACAATCTACACGGACTCTTCGTAGAATGGATTAGGATGTGTTCTTATGCAAGAAGGCAAAGTTATTCCTTATGTTTCAAGGCAACTACGCCTACATGAGTTGAAATATCCTACGCATGACCTGGAATTAGCAGCGGTCGTACATGCCTTAAAGATTTGGAGACACCATCTCTATGGAGTTAGATATAAGATCTACACTGACCATAAAAGTCTGAAGTATTTCTTTGAACAGAAAGATCTTAACATGAGGCAACGTAGATGGTTAGAACTGGTGAAAGATTACGACTATGGTATCAATTACCACCCAGGCAAGGCTAATGTTGTAGCTAATGCTTTGAGTCAAAAATCCTACCCTAGTTTGGGATGTCTCCTCAGTCATGAAGAGATACTTATAAAGGAATTCCAGAAGATGAACATCGAAGTCATGGACCCGTCTCAGACGATAGAAGGCTGTATTGCAACGTTGATTGCAATCCTGGACTTGAGCCCGAATCTTAGAAGCCGGAGGAAGAGCAAAAAGCTGGAGGAAGTACGAGCCAAGATCAAGGACAACAACCACAAAAATTTCAGAGAGGCAACATATGATGTTTTGTTGTATGATGGGAGAGTGTGTATTCCAGAAGACGAAGGGCTTAAGAGCAAGATCTTGGAAGAAGCCCATGAGACTTCTTACACCGCACACCCCGGAAGCAAAAAATGTACCAAGACCTCAAGGAGAAATTTTGGTGGGATGGAATGAAGCGAGACGTAGCTTCATTCGTAGAACGTTGTTTGACGTGCCAACAAGTGAAAGCACTCCACCAGCGATCGTATGGAACCTTACAACCGCTGGACATACCGGAATGGAAATGGGATGACATAGCCATGGATTTTTTTACCAGGCTACTGATAAACGCACGTTTTACACGTTTATTTATGATATTTAAAGATGATTTTAGATCTATTAAATGCGTTTATGTATCGGATCTTAATGATTTTATCTATTTTAGAAGATACTGCTCTTGGGTGCTCCTTTGACGTTTTTAGGTTTATATGTTGATGATCGAAGCAAGAAACGAAGAACGAGGCCAAACCCACATCTGCCCAGTTTCTAGCGACCAGCCTAGCGGTCGCTAGGCTGGCCGCTAGGCATGCCGAGCGAGAGCCAAGCGAGACCGCGACCGCGACCTCGTGCACGCGAGCATGCCCAAAGCACCGAGATAGCCACTGCCCTAATTCTCGCGACCATGGATAGCGACCGCTAGCCATGTCGCGAGGGAAGCCAATGAGCGCGCGCGGATGCTAGAGAGAGGGCGGCGGAGATGCCTCACGGTCGAGCTAGCGATCGCGAGGAGCGGTCGCGAGGCGTGGCGGCAGGCGCGCAAATTAGGGTTTCCACCCTTATCTATAAATAAGGCAAGCCTCCCTCGAGCCTCGAGAGACCCACACGACCCCAGAGCACTTTTACTTCAGTTTTTCCTCAATTTTATCTTTGTTTTAGCTTTAGTTTAGTTCTAGATTTAATTCTTGCATTGTTCTAGTTTAGTTTATCGTTTTGTTATCGATTCGGAACCTTTTGTCCGATCGTTTTCCTTTGTTTTCCGTTTATCGCTTGGGATTGGATTCAACACCAACAATTGTTCATCCAACGCTTTTATCCGGGTTTTATGAATTTAATTTCCGTTTTTATGTTTTATTCGTATTTTATTCCGTTAATTATGTCTAGGTAATTTTCTGTTCTAATCCTAGGGTTTGCATGATTCGATCCTATATGTTGTGATTCTTGTTATCTCTATTTACCTTCTAGGCTTTGATTCATGATTCTTGGTGCTTATTTATATGTGTTAATTTCGATCAATCTTGATGAATATCTAGTTGCCGATTAATTACGTAATTGTATTAATTGTCGATGGATCTTGAATGCATGATACTGGATAAACTCGAGTCGTAGGTGAGATAGGAACATCCGTAGGAAGCTTATTCTTTGTGATCTGTTTGGGTTGCTTGTTTTCACCTAGAGGCGTATGAAATAGGAAAACTAGTAATCTCTGACCGCAATTGTAAATGGCAAGTTGTTGGTTATATATGTGATCTTCCATCTTATGCGGATTAAAATTGGCTAATAGGAAGCAGGATAAACTTACGTTGTGGATAGGATTAATGTATCCCAGGGTTAGTCTTTCTTATCATTTTATCATCCGTGATTTTATTGCTTTATTTTATATTTACGCATGGTTACCTTTGCTTTAGATTAAATTAAAAGCCCTTAAACCTCTACCCAATTTATGTGCTTGAATAATGATGAATTATCGTTGAGCTAGCTTCTATGTTTTCGTGTTACAATCCTCGTGGATACGATGCTCGACTTACCTATATACTTACACTTTTTAGTGTTATAAAGTGGCGATCAAATTTTGGCCCGTTAGGGATTATTAAGATTACATAGGAATAATTTGACGATTTGGATTTATTAATTCAAGTTATATTTTATATTATTTATTTATTGTTACGAGCTAAATTCTCTCTTTTCTCGGGTAGTTTATGTGTACAAGATCTCGGGGACCTCACGAAATATTATTAGATCCCGAGATCGAAAGCTCTCAAAGGAGAAGAGGGCGAGAAGAGGCGGCAAGAAATGGCAGCTAATCCGATAAGCGGGTATTCCCCGAGCAAGCCGCACGCATCTTTGGCGATTCGCGAGAGACGGCGCCGGATGGCGAATATGGGACTCCTTGTCCCGCACAAGAGACGAGACCTTTAAATTACATATACGGACCTCCCACCGAACAATTTCAAGGAGGCGGATGGGGCCGGAAGTGAGCGAATAATTTGAATTAAAGCCGCCCCTGTCGGCATGGTCAAGGAGAGCGGTTTGGGAGGAGTCATGAAGACCGAATCGAATCTCGAGACCTTTTCGATATTTGTGACACCATCAAGCAGAATGGGGTGCCACAAGACACGATCCGGGCGCATGTTCGGTTTCTCATTGCTTACCGGTGAAAAGATTGGTTGAAGTTTGGACGAATGGCATTGACACTTGGGGAAACTTTGCGAAGTTTCTCGAAATATTTTCGCCGGTGAAAGCGCGAGAAGATCATCGCGAAATCTCCCATTTTGCCAAAACCACGACGAATCACTATTCGAGGCATGGAGAGATTGAGGTCTATTGAGGCGATGTCCACGGCATGGATTCTCCAAGGAGCAACAAATCACGCAGATTCTACGGTGGGTGACATTTGAGACGAGGAGCATTGTGGATGCGTCGGCAGGGGCTATTTATTGAACCGAGCGAGTAGGCGAGGCGAGCCGTTTTAGAGGAGATGGTTGCCAACAGCTATCAATGGCCAACGGAGAGAACGCCGATGGTTAAAGCGGCCGTCGAGGTCGATTCGAGATCTGACGAGTGATGAAGCAATTCACTGTTGAAGAGCAGTTGAGACGGAGGATGTACATTTTATAAATCAAAGGAACCGTCAGGGGGAGAATCCGACATACACTCCAAACAATAGAAATCATCCGAACCTGTCGTATGCCAACCCGAATAATTTTCAGCAACCTCCGGCAGGCTTCACGGTACAGAATGGTATGATCCAAGAGCCGAAGAAGCCAAGTTTAGAAGATATGGTGCAACAGATGGCGACTCAACAGAGTACATTTATAAGCAGTACCGGGCAGAAAATAACTCATCTGGAGTCGACTGTGACGGCTATGGGGAAACACGTAAAGATGTTGGAAAATCAGATTGGTCAAGTAGCCGTACAATTGAATGCACTACAAAAGACGGGCCAATTTCCGAGTGTCGGAGGTGAACCGAAAAATCGGTGTTTCGCCATCCAGATAAGAAGTGGACAAGCTACCCGAGCCCTACCGAGGAAGAAGAGGCTGAAAGTGGCGGAGCGAGCTTCATGACCGAGCTCACGATCGCGAGCCCGATCGCGAGGATTCAGTATTCCCCACGTGGCTCGCGACCGAGCATGCGCCCGCAAGCGATCCGCGAGCAATCGGTGAGCATGCTGCCGAAAAATCGGTAGCGTGACCTCGCCCGCAAGCTCGCACGCACGAAGAACTATTCAATGCCCAACAGACGCCTCGCGACACGCCCGGTGATCGCGAGGTCGACTGCCAAAAACCTCGAGTCAATTTTCGCACGTACACTCCTCGGTCCCATTTCGAGTCGACTAGTCAAGTTGAAATATGACGAGAGTTTGCTCGTTCAAAGAGATTTTTCAAAAGTTGAGATCAATTTGCCTCTCTTTGAGCTCACTGCGAAACATGCCGGATACGTGAATTTTTAAAGGCAGCTTGCAAGCAAGAAGAAATTGGGAAATTTGAAAAATTTCCTATCCGAAGAATCGGTGTTGTCTTGCGAGGAAGCTCCCTCTGAAGTAGAAGGATCCCGGCAGTTTTACGTTAGAATGCGAGATCCCCGAGCATACTTTTCCAAATGTGTTGTGCGACTTGGGGGTGAGCATCAATCTGATGCCGTTGAACGTATTCAACCGGCTGCACCTAGGAAAGATGAAGCCGATGAAGATCTCATCGATGATGGTGATGTGTCGACCACATATCCTAAAGGTATCGTCGAAGATGTGTTGGTAAGAATTGGGTTTTGTTTTTCCTGCCGACTTTGTTATTTTAGATATTCCCGAATTCAAACAACAACCACTAATCCTAGGTAGACCTTTTCTAGCAACTGGTCGTGCGTTGATTGATGTGCAGGAAGGCAATCTCACGTTTCGTGTTAACAATGAGGAGCTCAAGATTTCCATATACGACGCTTATCAAGCAACACGGCGGTGGAAAGCGGAAGATTGCTACTCGATCACATTGCTGCCGCCACACCGTCGGCGCGCTTAGAGGTACTCGACCAATCGAGGAAGTTGCGAGAAGGAAGAAGTGGACTCGGCATGGAACTCCGAGTGTATCGTTCAAGTTTGGGGGTGGCCACTTCCATAGTCAGTGGTGGTCATCCGTGAATGCTAAGTATAGGAGGATCCACAAATTGGGAAGGATTTCTGTTGCCACCAAAACACCGGATTGAGAAAGGTTAGTGATGGTCTAGCTAAAGACGTTAAATTAAGCACTTGTTGGGAGGTAACCCAACGTTTTCTTGTTTTGTTTTTGTGTTTTGTTTTGTTTTTCGTTTGTGTTGTTTTTTTGTCGTGTTTTTGTCTTTCTTTTCGTGTTGTGTCTGTCGATCAACGAGTTAAGTGAAGTGTTTTAATCCATGTGGCCAATGACGATAGAAATTTTTTATGAAACTTAATGATAGTGCACATGATATGTTAAAAAATTGACGCATGAACGACTTGAGATTGCTTAAACTTGTTGTTTTTCACCATTTGTTTAACCCGTGAGACTTGAGCTTCACTGTATAAACATCTTGATCTGATTTCTTTTAATTGTGTGATATCATGCATGTGATTCTCTTCTAGAACTTGCCGTTTTTCTGTGTCGAGACTGCAATATGTGTTTTCGAATTTGGAAAGGATAAAAGGCCCTCATTGTTAACCACATATTCACCCAAACACTAACCTCGATGATGTATACCATTTGTCGATGATGTATACCATTTGTCGCCTTCTTTGAGCTTTTATTATACTTATTCTTTCGATTAACCGGATGATAGGAGGTGAGGATGGATATGGGAATCAAAATGGGTTGAAATTTTGATGTAGTTATGACGAGAAAAATAACTTTTAGAGAAATACATCCGTGGTGAAGAATAGTACCTTTGTTGTGAATGAGAAACCCTATAAGCTCTAGAAAAGAAAAGAAAAAGCAATGATAAGTTCACTATGTGTTTTGAGCATAAAGGGTCGTTAATCAAAGTATAGGTACCTTATGAGGATAAAGCGTCGATTTAGCACGTTGGAAAAGAAGAGGAAAATGGACAAAGTCCATATGTGTCGAAAAGTATAAATGGGGTGCTTGGAATATTTTGAGTCCCTTAGCCATATATTATCCTACCTTAACCAATGTGCCTAAAAATAACCTATGAAAAGACCTTTTTGATCCTTATTTGAACACATTTGATGCGGTGGAGATATTAGAAATGGCAAACCTATGGTAAGATTTTGCATTGCATTGATCATTGAGTATATACCGTCCTTAATTACCTTATGAGTTGAGTGTATCCTATATTTTACACATGCCTTTGTGAGGTTGAACTAAATGAGTCTTTGCTTTCAATCGTTGTTCGTGTTGAATTGACTAATGTCATCATGTGTGCTAATATTTTGGCGTTGAAAGATATTTCGAGGCTTGATTGTGTTTATCACCTTTGCTATTCTCGTTGATCTTTTGTTGTGTCCTTCGTTTGTCTTTCTGTTCTGTTTTTGTTTGAGGACAAACAATGCTTCAAGTTTGGGGGTGTGATAAACGCACGTTTTACGTTTATTTATGATATTTAAAGATGATTTTAGATCTATTAAATGCGTTTATGTATCGGATCTTAATGATTTTATCTATTTTAGAAGATACTGCTCTTGGGTGCTCCTTTGACGTTTTGTAGGTTTATATGTTGATGATCGAAGCAAGAAGCGAAGCGAGGCCAAAACCACATCTGCCGATTTCTAGCGACCAGCCTGGCGGTCGCTAGGCTGGCCGCCAGCATGCATGCCGCGAGAGCAGCGAGACCGCGACCGCGACCTCGTGCGCGAGCATGCCCGGACCGAGATAGCCACTGCCCAATTCTCGCGACCATGGATAGCGGCCGCTAGCCATGTTGCGAAAGCCAAGCGCGTGCGCGGATGCTAGAGAGAGGATGCGACGGGAGATGCCTCACGGTCGAGCTAGCGACCGCGAGGCGATCGTGGCGTGGCGGCGGTGGCTATCTCGGTCTTGGGCATGCTCGCGTGCACGAGGTCGCGGTCGCGGTCTCGCTGCTCTCGCGGCATGCTGGCGGCCAGCTAGCGACCGCCAGCTGGTCGCTAGAAGCGGGCGATGTGGTTTTGGCCTCGTTCTTCGTTCTTGCTTCGATCATCAACATATAAACTTACAAAACGTCAAAGGAGCACCCAAGAGCAAGATCTTCTAAAATAGATAAAATCATTAAGATCCGATACATAAACGCATTTAATAGATCTAAAATCATCTTTAAATATCATAAATAAATGCGTAAAACGTGGTTTATCACACCCCAACTTGAAGCATTGTTTGTCCTCAAACAAAAATGTAATGTAAAGACAAACGAAGGACACTACAAAAGATCAGCGAGAATAGCAAGGTGATAAACACAATCAAGCCTCGAAATATCTTTCAAAGCTCAAAATATTAGCACACATGACGGGCGATTAGTCAATTCAACACTAACAACGATTGAAAGCAAAACTCATTTGGTTCAACCTCACAAAGGCATGTGTGTAAAATATGGGATACACTCAACTCATAAGGAAATTAAGGACGGTATATACTCGATGATCAATGCAATGCAAAATCTTACCATAGGCTTGCCATTTCTCTAATATCTCCACCGCGTCAAATGTGTTCAAATAAGGATCAAAACCAAATCACAAAGAGGAAATACCGCTATTTGGGTCATCTTAGATCGTTTGACCAAGAGCGCGCGTTTTCTACCCATTCCAATAACACATGGATCAGACAGATTAGCACAGTTGTATGTTCGAGAAGTCGTACGTTTACATGGAGTTCCGAAGACTATAACGTCTGATAGAGATTCAAAATTTACATCCAGATTTTGGATGAGCTTGCAAAAGGAATTGGGGACTCGACTACATTTCAGTACCGCGTTCCACCCACAAACGGACGAACAATCTGAGAGGACCATTCAAATGCTTGAAGACATGTTGAGAACTATTGTCCTCGATAGAGGAGAAAGTTGGGAACAAGTATTACCACTTGTAGAATTTGCTTACAACAACAGCTACCAAGCAACTATTGGAATGGCCCCATATGAAGCGCTTTATGGAAAGAAATGTCGATCACCACTTTACTGGGATGAAGTGGGAGAAAGAAGAGTATTAGGACCTGACTCTGTGGGGAAGATGATAGAGATTGTGAGACAAATCCGCCAACGAATCAAGGAGGCCCAAGACCGACAGAAGTCGTACGCTGACAAACGGCACACAGAGCTACATTTTGAAGTGGGAAATAAAGTTTTCTTGAATATCTCCCCATCAAAAGGAATCGTGAGATTTGGAATCAAAGGGAAGCTACGACCACGTTTCATAGGACCCTATGAAATTTTGGAAAGGATAGGGCCAGCGACTTACAGACTTGTATTGCCACCAAGTTTTGGAAGCGTGCACAATGTGTTCCATGTTTCACAACTCGAGAAGCACGTACATGACCCCACCATGTGATATCACGACGAGATATTGTCTCGATGACAATATGAGTTATCGAAATTACTACGAAATCTTAGACCGGCGTATCAAAAGATAAGGAACAAACAAAGAGATACCGTTAGTAAAGTTCTATGGCGATACCATGGACAAGAAAAAGCAACACAGTAATTAGAATCGACTATGAAGAGAAATATCGGATCTTTTCGGGGTTAGCAAATTTCGGACGAAATTTATTTTAAGGGGATGGTATGTAATAACCCGAAAAATTTAAAATTTTCATTAGTGATGATTAAACCAATTACTTGTGGTGCTTAGACTTTAATTATGTTTAAGGTAACCGATTAAACGAATTAGAATCGATTCGAAGATCGAAAACTAGAAATCAAAACTAGTGACTAGTCCATCGGATTAGGGTTTCTGAATAGCTTTGAACATAGAATGAAAGATCTAGAATGAATCTCGACAAAAGTTTCATTTATAGAATCTTCTCACGAAAACATGTGAGAAGCGAAAATTGGAATTTTCGGGCATGCTTGCACGATCGATCTCAAAGTACTATTCACGAGCCGAATCTAATCCCAATCCGTGCTAATCATGGAAATTAATGATAACAATCAAAATCATAGAGTAATATATTATTATGAATTTAGAATTCATAAGAATCAATTTTTGAACGAAATTCCTGAAGAACTTATCCAAAAGTCGAGAATATATACCGGAAAAACCCTAAACTGATCTGAACGAACCGAAACATGAACCAAGGGCCTAAATCAATAAGAAATGATTTATAAGACTCAAATTAATTAGAAAAGCACAAGAATTCAATAGAATTTCGAATGAGCATAATTTAATCGTCGGACGCTGTTTTTCTGCGATAATTCAGAATTGACATACCAGATGCCATCCGAACTTCATGAAATTTTTATAAACTATGAAATAATTCTTTTTAAGGCTATTTAAGAAAATAAAACCTTAAGTTTCGAGAAATCAATCGAAAGCGCGATAAAACTTAAAGAGTCGGTATTAACATGCTAAATCGGGTAATTTGACTAGTTTTCTCCCAACCACCACAATGGACCACTCATATAGGCTCCCAACAGCCATTTTGCTGCCATTTTACAGTAGCAAAAACCGTGCTTCGCTCTCTCTCTCTTTATAACACCAAAATTATCTCTTTGTTTTTCAAATCCTTAAGCTTTAATCCTTCTTTCCCAACCATTCCAACCCTCCAATAATTTTTCTAAGATCATGAAAAGGTAGCATTCATCATTCTCTACATTTTTAATGGAGTAGAATTTTTTTTATAGATTTTTTTTGAATTTATTTCATGAAAAGCCCTAATTTTTGTTCTTCATTTTCTTCATGACTTTTGAGCCACCAAATACTCTAAAGCCATGAATGAAATATGCTTATAAATATGTTCTAAGGTTGTGTTTAAAGTTTGAGAATTTTTGGAGCATGTTTAATATTTTTCATTTTTTGTTATAATTGTTTTATAGAAGATAAAGCATGATTTTATGAAAATTATTTCATATTGTTGCTTGTTGATGTGTTAGGAGCATGTAGAATAAATATATGAATTTTTGAATTTTCTTGTATTTACTTTAATTTTATTTGTTGGAAAATAGTTGAGGTATTGTGTTTAATATATGATATGAACATCATTTATTAATCTTGAAATTATTGAAACACTACTACTATTTTTCACTAAAGGAAAAATTTATTTAAGTATTTCTAAGCCATTGTATGATTTTATTTGTTGAGAAATATTTGAGATATAGTGTTTAATATATGATATAAACATCAGATATTAATCTTGAAATTTTTGAGGCACTACTCCTATTTTTATGAAAAGGCCGAAACTATGTATAAATATTCTAAGATTTATTTGATTTTTATTTGTTGAAAATAATATAATATATGATGTTTAGAAATAATATGAACCTATTATGCATTGTTGGGAATTTATTGAACACATATATAATATATGTGTGAGGACAAAAAGAATTCCAAGCATTTAGTTCATATTTTAAATATTAGTTGATGTTTAAGGTTAATATTACATGTTTAGTACATATTATACACATGTTGTGAAGTTGGTAGAAATTATTTGAATATATATATATATGTATAGTGATAGTACCGAAATATATATGTGTAGAAATAAGCATGTGTTCAAATTTTAATGTATGATATGAAATGATATTTCATGTTTAGTATATGATATAAGCATGATATGATTTTTGTGGAACTTATTGAACATCAATGTTCAATAACTTGAAATTGCCAAAAACTTTCATATTGTTAACTCGATGGTTTAAAATTTTAATTGATGGTATTGAGTTGATAATTAAATTCTATGGTATGATAGGAGCATATCATGATTTTATTGGAATTTATTGGATACTTATGCTAATTATCGAAAATATAGCAAAATTGTTAAGTATGAGTTGATTTTAATTGTGAATGATGCCATGGTAGTTAATCTATAAGTTTAGAATGAATGGTTGTGATTATGATGAATGAATGGAACACCCATACACACATACACAATAGTTGTGTATAATGTTAGAAATTAGGGTTTTCTAATGCTTTAGTATGGTTTATGTTGTGTATGATGTTGTATGGTTATATTTATGTTATTCGGCAAACAAAACCTCAAACGTAAACAACATAGTACTTTATGTACGAGAATCCAAAAGAAATCAACAAATTTCGATAACTTAAGAATGAATTAAAGAGAATCGAAGTTAGGCACAATTTAAGGTTTTCTATTGATAATAGGATACTCAAACGTGAGTTCCTAAGTAAAGAAACCAAAAGCCGACTTACAACGTGCATACTCAACAACGACAACCTAATACGATATTAGATTGAGTGTTAAGATAACTCGATACGAATAGCGGTTATATAACTTACACAATCTCCGACAAGCTAAGAGAACCAAACAATGTCGAAAAGTGTAAGCTAAGATTCAAACATAAGATGTCAATCCTTATGTCTCAAAGGTTGAGTTAATATTCACAAAGAACTTCGTTAATCTCTAAGTATTTACTTACGTGATAGTATGGGATCATTTGAATCATAAGTCATTATTCCCTTTCATTCGTCATGTTAATACGACAAGCCGTCAAGTATAACCTACTAGGACGTAATTATAATTGTTAAGTCTAGTTAGTGGCTTGAGAATATATCCCGATATACCAATCATAACTTGAATACTCACAATCTATAACGTAATAACGTTTAGAAGAACACTAAGGTTAGAGTCGAGGTTAGACTCGGAGTATATAACTCATAAGTTGAGGTTCATCTATGAAAGATGAAGGAATATAGTTTGGGAATTGAGAATGTAAGATAATAGAAATTATCTTAACACCATCACTAGAAATCACAAAGAAACCCTAAATTGGGAACTTTAAGTCGTAATTTATAAATGACCCTCGACCAATAGAAGGAATCTAAGAAATGTTATTTTCTTATGAAGGTTATGTTCCGTACGTAGTTGCCGAGGAAGGACACTCACACCCAGCCCCGCTTAGAACTTATAGCTTCGGACTAGCAGGTGGGCTCTCTTGAAACAAAATGATATGCATATCTCAAAGCATGATTTACAAAAGTTTTATGAAATATTATTTCACGAACTGTTATTGACTGCCAAATGTTTATGTTTTGTTGTGATCCTATCTGAGGTTGGTATATCCAATGTGGTATGAGAAAGTGTTGGTCCACCAATGTTAAAAAATGGTAACAATCGGATCCGACTTAGTTAAAGACTAACTCGGATTGTGTACACGTGTGACTGTGTGTTAAGGTTAGCTACATCGACCAGTCATGGCGACTATGTGTAGGTGGCCACCTCCATAGTGCGCGAATGAATGAATGATCAGATATGGAACAACGTGGATGAAATAGTCCGGCTGGACACTTTTGGAAAATGATAAAATATTTGATGGGCATGAGTCTTTTTAACTAAAATCCTCATGCGCTATTGTGGGCAGTTCAATAAATTTACAAAGAAAATGTTTTCGGCAATGAGTCCACTGAGTACTTTTGTACTTAGCCCTGCATCTCGTTTATGATGTGCAGGTTGAGCAGGGATTGACGATGAGTGCGAGGTGGTGCAGAGTGGCAGGTGTTTTGTTGCTATAGTAGAAAGGTTTCTAGAACCTTGGGCATGTATCGTCATATGCATGTCCACACGTTTATTGCTGCTAAACTCTGATATTGTTTTGGTGTCTTTGATTATAACTGCTTTCCATTATCGTATTGAACTTGAGGTCGTACCTCGTTCCTTGAATTGCACCCTGATTGGGTTATATTTTATCACTGAACCTTTTGGCAAGTCCTTCTGTGACTTGAGTTTGTATTGAAACAGCTTATTCCTTTCAGTCCATGGATTTATGAGTAGTTTAATGGTTAATTGTATTGGTTAGTTATGTATATATCCGCTGCATTATCATACCAGTGACGATCCATATGATCCGTACTTCTTTGAGAAGCCGGGTCGTCACATGCTTTTTGCTTCTCATTTGGTAATGCTTTCGGCTTAACTTTGTTTATGCTTTTGGTGTAAGATTAAAATGTTTTTAGTTCTTTCATACCACGAACGTATGTGTCCAAAATTTCGTTCGGTTCTGATTTGGTTATGCCTACGAAATGGTTATGCTCCCAATTCTATTTTGTTTATGCTTTCGGGTTTAATGCGTAATGCTTTCAGTTCTGTTTATTGATTGTGTTTTTTTTCCTCAGATATGAACTGGTTTGTAGATGCATTTACTTTAGATATGTGTGTGTTTTTGTAGTGCTTTGCGTATGGTTTTGGTAGTGTTTTGGGTTTTCTTCTGGAAGCAACACATCAAAATATTCAAACTTATCGTTTACACTACCCTCATCTAAATTCAAACAATAGTTCTTTGTTGTGTTGATCGGAAAAAAATCGGTCAACAAAAAGAACGCATATAACTTAAAACAACATATATAGTAAGTACCAAAAAGCAAAGACAATTCAACAAATGAAAACATCAAATCATACCGCAGGTACCTCCTTTATCCATGTTCGATGTAAAAAAAACTAATGGTTCTTTGTTGTTTGATTGAAAACAAATTTGTGACCGATATTACAAAAGTTATCTCACACAATAAAAGTAACTGCCAATAATCTTTTTTATTTTAATTGCCGATAATCTTAAACAAATAATTAATTAAAGAAATAAAATATTAGAGATCCCTTAAAACTAGAAAGTGTTGTGATTAATAAAAAGTTAATTACCATTCTAACCTTTTTAAATAAAACATAAATTAAATAACATGAAATGAAGGATTAAATTTAGGCCCTAGAATATACTTTAATCAACGGATGTGATCAGTTTTAGTTACTAGACTAAGGTAGGTTATATAAATATATATAGTCTTAAAATATAAAATAGGAATTACGGTGAATTCATCACCTTAAAGTATAAAATATGAACTATTTTCAGCTCTTGATTCGTGAAGATCTACGGTAAATTTATCACATTAGTTGATGGATTCAAATGCCTGGGTTCAAATCCCATGAGGGGTGAATTTTTATTTTTCTGAATTCAGACACTTACACGGCGATTCAGATACTTTTACGGTGAATTCAAACAATTCCAGGAATTCCTAGTTTATAGGTTAAAGATGATTTTTACAATAACTACTATAGTGGTGTTCACGAACCGGGCCGATTCCGGTTCGGAACCGCCAGTTCGGCGGTTAGGAAATCCGGAATCGGAACCGACCCGTGAAGGGGTTTAAGCGGTTACGGTTCGGAACCGTGAATCGACGGTTCCGGTTCGGAACTGCCGATTCTCGATTTGATGGTTCGGAACCGAGAACCGCCTTTTTTTTTTTTTTTTTGATTTTTTGTATTCTTTAATTATATTTGTATATATATACATAGAGATGATGAAAAGAATAATATTGGGACACAATAATTAGTAAATGAAATAAGAAAAATATTTTTTTACACTTTCTTTTGTCACATTACAATTTACAACTTGTAGCAAAAATTACAACTTATAATAAACTAAAACTTATAAAAAAATTACAACTTATAATAAACTAAAACTTATAAAAAAATTACAACTTATGAAAATAAAATCATACTGTAATATAATTGAAGAAAAAACAGAAAAAAAAAGAAAGAGCTTGAGCTTAATTATAATATTGAAAAATATTATAATTAAGTTGTCTACGTATCCCGATTGGGGGGAGAGGCGCCGAAAACCGACGGTTTGATCGAGCTAAAAACACACTCAAATTTACTCGCAATTGTACGAGGTAATTGTAGCGTGATAAGTTAACCCAAGTAGTCTCTTAAGGAAAACTTAACAGGGCTATTATTCGTGTCGCGCACAGAAAGCAATTAAATCCTAAACATTCTAATACCAACAAGGGTTTTGGAACATGCAGGAATTGAAAATACGAAAAATAAACAGCAATCCTAAGCTAGGGGTTGTCAATCCCAAGCTAAACTAATAAAGCAATAAATCTAAATAAGGGGTTGTCAATCCCTTGTTGAACTACGAAAGCAGGATAAATCAAAGCAATATAAATTAAAGAAACATGAAAACAATCCATTGTCACTATGGAATTGAATCCAACAACAATCACAAAATGATAATACTATGAAATTAAATCGGATAAAATTGATAAATCCAAAAGCATTAATTCAACATAAATCGAAAGGAATGAAAAACAAGAAATTAAACTCTAATCTACTATTGTCTCTGTCTGTGTTGTCATCGAAAGGCTCCCGGAAGAAACTTGAAGAACAGCGTCGCGTAGAGAAAAGAATTGGCGAGAGGCGCCGCGGAAGAGAACTCAGAAACCTCTTTTGACCTAGCGCGCAAATATATATAAAGTGAAACTGAGCGCCGGTTGGGAGGTGAGCGCCGGCTCAAAAATCATTCTGTATTGAACATGAACTGCTGGATCAGGGCTAGCGCCGGTTGGGTGAAGAGTGAGCAAGAGCAGGCCAGCGCCGGACGGTGAACCAACGCCGGTTGCGGGGTGCGAGAGTCGCGGGGTGAGCGGGCGCTCACCTGGAATACGCACTGGACACTGAAGACGGAGCGCCGGGTGGAGGCTGGGCGAGCGCCGGGTGATGGGGCGCTGGGCTGAGCGAACGCACGCTGGGGCACACGGACGAGCGAGCGCTGGGGCGTGGTTGAGCGCGCGAGCTGTGCGGACGCTGGAAGGAAACGCGCGCTGGTTGGGCGAGTGGGGCGCTGTGATCCAGCACCGGATGGAGAGCTGGATGAGCGCGGGGAGCTTGCTTTGCGGGCGAACGGACGTTGGGGCTTGCGCGATGGGCGAGTGTTGCGGGTGAACGCGCGCTTGCCGGGTGCACGCGGGCTGGGCGAGCTGCGTGGTCGAGCATAGGGTGGAGACGGCGCTGAGGGGTGAGCGAGCGCTCACTCTGAACGCGCGAGGCAAATTGCGAACGCACGCTCGGAGTGTGCCGGCGTTGGGTGGCGAGGCATGGACGCGGCGGCAGGCGCACGGGAGGGCACGCTGGCGGCGCTAAGCGGCGAGGACGGACGCAGGCGGCTGTGCGATTCTTGTGGCAGGAGGCGCGGGGCGTGGGCGGCGTGCGCTCGGCTGAGTGCGCTTGATCGGCGTCGGGCTCGGCGTGCTTGCTGTAATACAAATTTTGTATTTAAATTTTATAAATACAAAATTGTATACAAAATAAATTAATTTGGATTTGATGAATTTGAGATGAGTTCGATCTCTATCTATTCTCGATTCTTCTCTTCAATGTTGATTTCTTGAGCGATCTTGATGTTCTTGAGTTGTTTGGAGGGATGTAGTTCCTTAATCTCCTTGAACTTGAAGTTTGAATTTGACGATGTTGATCCGAAGGACTTGATCTTGTTTCGGATCAAGCTGCCGGTTGGTTTGATTTGTTGAAAACGTTTGAAGATCTTGAGTTTGAGCGCCAATGCGGAGGGCTTTCACCTTGTTTCGAATTGAACTTCAACTTGGTTTGATTTGGAGGATGATCTTGGCGAAGAACATGGTGATTTGCACGAAGAACATGAATGTGAAGAAGACTTGAATGTCGGAGAATGCTTGCAGAGGATTCTTCGAGTGTCTTGAGCTCTTCAGTCTTCACTCCACTTCAATTCACCTCCCCCATTTATGAGAGCCTTCACCCTATTTATAGATTTAGGCTAGTGGGCTTAGTGGGCTTTTGGGCTTATGGGCCTGGGTCCAAAACCGTGGGCTTAAGCTTAGACTTGGGCTTATGGGCCACCAAACCATGGTCTTGATCTTGGGTTTGGGCTTATGGGTCTTTTAGGCCACCAAACCATGGGCTTGAGCTTGGGCTTGAGCTTATGGGCTTGAGCTTGTGAGCTTGAGCTTATGGGCCTTTATGGCTCATTTGGCACAATTTGAGTAGTTATTCCTCTCGATGTCGTTGTCACATATCATTCTCTTGTTGTCGATAAATTAAATATTAATCACATATCTATTTAATTTTGGAATAAATTCCATTAGTAAAATAGAAATATAATTAATTATTTAATTTGTAATTTACGTGTACGATCTCATTTGCTAACAATTTTAATTGTCTACAAATTGCCCATCGAGACTTGTTCATGGACGAGTTGTCTTGGAAATGGACGAGTCTCGAAATTCACTAGATAGTTTAAACTCTTGTCGAGGAGTTCTTGAATTTGAATTTATAAACAGTTTATACTCGTATTTAGGAGTTCTTGATTTTTATTTGTTTTGAATTTATAAACAGTTTATACTCGTATTTAGGAGTTCTTGAGCTTGATTTGAATTTGTAAACAGTTTATACTCGTATCTAGGAGTTCTTGAATTTGATTTGAATTGTAAACAATTTATACTCGTATTTAGGAGTTCTTCGACTTGGATTTGAATTTGTAAACAGTTTATACTCGTATTTAGGAGTTCTTGGATTTTGAATTTAGAAAGTTTATACTCGTTTCAAGGAGTTCTCGACTTTGAATTTGTTAGAAAGTTTATACTCGTTTCAAGGAGTTCTTGAATTTGAATTTATAAACAGTTTATACTCGTATTTAGGAGTTCTTCGACTTGAATTTGTTAGAAAGTTTATACTCGTTTCAAGGAGTTGTTGACTTTGAATTTGTATTTATAAATAGTTTATACTCGTATTTAGGAGTTCTTCAATTTGAATTTGTTAGAAAGTTTATACTCGTTTCAAGGAGTTCTTTAATTTGAATTTGTAAACAGTTTATACTCATATTTAGGAGTTCTTGAATTTGTTAGAAAGTTTATACTCGTTTCGAGGAGTTCTTGAATTTGTAAACAGTTTATACTCGTATTTAGGAGTTCTTGAATTGGATTTGAATTTGATTTTGGGCTTGGACCTGAATTGACTTTGTACTTGGATGATGCGGCGCAAATTCACGCGAATGTCTGATTTTGACAAAGGCATAGTGTTTTTAGCGAAACAACCTACTGAACAATAGTCATTGCTTGCCATGATTGATGGTGGATTCGGGCAAATTCTTCGCCGTCAGAGGTCAAATTTGTAATTTATCAATTTTTCCGTTTTCTTTTTTTTTTTTACACAATATTCTTTCTCTTTTTTTTTTAATTGATTGAGCCCATTTCTTCGGCCCTTGAAGAGTAAGTGGACGGCCCAACTTTTTTTTTTTTTTGGACGGCCCAACTTCCACAAATATGGCCCAATTCATTTTTCATTTTCAGCAGCCTAAGGCCCATATCTTGGTCCATGTTTTCTGTATAGTAAACTATTTTTGCAGAGATGTCCTTTGTTGCTTTTGAGAGCTTGGAGCCTGCAAAGTTTGTTGAGTTTGCAGAAATATGATTGGACGATCCTCTTATCTACACAGCATGCGTACATACAGTATGCAACTGCTAGGGTTTAGCCTTGATCCTTTTTCCTATAAATTGGATCGTTCCTTCATTTTGAGATAAGCACACCATTTCTTCAGATAGGCATTTTCCCATTTTAATTCTGTGTCTTACTTCCTTTCGAGAAAAGATGGGTTCTTAGTTGTGCAGACACAACATCCATGTCTTCTTTCACAATACATAGTAGCTTTCACCTTTGTTTCTCCCTGTTCAAAATCTTTTCACCCATATCTCCTATTTCTGGATCAGAGTGAGTGCAGCTCGTCTACGTCAAAGAGGAAGATAGGATTTCCAGCGGCAAAGGCGTGGATAGCATCGGCACCACGACGGCTGGAGCGGAGGGCGTGCGTTGACTGGAGCGGCGTCAAGGATGGAGGCGCCATGGCAGCAGCTTGGCTGGACGACGGTGCTGATTCAAGAGTGTTAGAGTTCGACCCACGCATGGTGGCCAACGGCGGCATGCGGCGGCTGGAGCAGAAGCGGCAACGACGTCTGGCGTGAGGACGTGACGGTGTCTGTAGCTGCTGAGCATGGATATATCGATGGCGGCGGCAGAGCTCGACAATGAAGGGAACGCTACGGCGCTGGTGTGCGTGGTGTACGACGATTGAAGGCTAGGCTGAGGCCACGCGAACGACGGCGACCTCGACGGGTGGTCATGCAAGACGGAGGCACGGGGCATCGATGGTATGGTCGACGGCGGCATGTGGTGCGGCGATTGAAGAGTGAGCGAAGTCTGGAGCTGAGGCAGCGGCTTCGGCGGGGCTACTGCACACGGTGGGCGATGGCGACGCGAAGACAACATCCCGGGGAGCCATACCGGGGCAGGCGCGACACGTCGTCGGTTTGAGGAGGAGATGACGGAGATGTCACTGGCCAGAGAGAGGTGGCTGGAGATGGAGGTCGCGGCGATTGGAGGAACCACGACTGGAGATGGAGGTTGAAGCAGACGGCGTTTTTGTGAAGAGAAGAGGCACGACCGAGCTGTTGGGATACCCATCCTGAGTGAGATCCGAAGAAGGATTCCCAAGGCTGCTCATTGTTCGCGGCAAAGATCTGGCACGACGACGGCGGTGTGTGGGCAGCGGATGTGTGCAGATCGAGAGTGAGGAGAAAAAAAAGATGGAAGCTGCGCGGCGACCTCAGCCGTTGATGCAATTGTTGGAGAAATCGAGACTTTGAAGCTCGGCGGCGGTGAAGAGAGAATAGGGGATGGAGCCGTTGATGGAATTGTTGGAGAGATTTAAGGTTCGGAGGTGGGTGATAGTGCCGAGCGTGGACGGGATTGACCCGAGAAGCCCGGAGTTGGGGAGCGAAAGGCCCGTGACGCGGAAATAGGCATCAGTGGAGCCCGGAACGCCACAGGTGACGCCATTCCATGAGCACGACGCCGCGTCGCTGTAGTTCCAGCTCTGCAATATTCCCAACGGGTCGCTCAGAACGCAGTACTTGAACGACAGCAGCACCACACCGTCAGCGTTCAGGCCGAACGTCTTGGCCCGAATAAGAAGCACCGCAGCCAGAATCCTCCACCGCCACAAATGAAGGGTCTCAGGGTTTAAAGAGGTCATGGTGTCATAAGCTGTTGCCGCATCTCTAATTGAGAGAGAGAGAGAGAGAGATTTGTGTAGGGTTTGTGTGTTTGCGTATGTTTAGAGAGTAGAAGGGAGATTGGGCTTCCATTTTTGAATAAAGATGTGGGCCAATTTTTTTCTTTCTCAAAAGAGTGTGGGCCGAGAGAGATGAGAGATTAGGAGTGATAGAGAGAAGAAAAAAAAATGTTGGCCTCTTTTTAACATGGGCTGCGCCCTTTTTTTATGTGGGAAGGTTTTACTCTCTTTTTTTTCTTTTCTTTTCTTTTCTTTTTGTATTGGGAATAAATTAAGAAATAGCCCAATGTTACAATTCTTTCTAAAATATGGACTGATCTTTCTTTTCTTTTTTTCTTTTTTTTTTGATAACTTGAGAATGAGAAGTCATCTTAACTCTATTTTTTTTATGTCATTTCTAATTTCGTAATTTTTTTTTTACACATTTTCATAACTTTGTGCATGTGATTGCCTTCCAGATTGCAAAAGTTCAGGTTCTCCCGAGGCTCTGCTTTGAATTTCTTTCAAGGGTCACTTGTTTAAAGACTTCAAATTCGATCCATTCAAAGACTTCGATTTTTGATGTTGGCTTCGCATTCTTCGTAGACGTCGTCCTCATTTTCGTAGGAGCAATGACCTTCTTTTTGGCAGACGCAACGGCACGGCAGTGGAGATCATATCACATTCTGATGGATGACGTAGCGGTAACATTGCATGATATTCGACATCACGGCCTCAGCGAGCTAAAAGCAGCTACATAAAATGAGCTGGAAGTTGTGCACTGTCCGCGAAGGAGAAGCTAGAAGCTGAGCGTCATCTATGAAGGAGGAGCCAGAAGCTGTGCGCCATCCGTGAAGAGGAAGCTAGAAGCTATGTACCATCCGCGAGAAGAATTGAAGCCTAAGTGTTAGTGGAGATCGGCATCATGACCTCAACGAGCTAGAAGCGGCTGTGGATGAGGAGCTTGAAGCTGTGTTCTCATTCAAAAGCCCGGAAGCTAAATTAATCAAGATGAAGCTATCTTCGAATCGAGTTTGGAGATATCGTGTTGAAACCGTCAAGCTGGGATAATCTTCAAAGTAAAACTGATGATGTGGAGTTGGACTCGACAAGGTAGAACCATCTTCAAAGCAGATCGACAGCATCGAGTTGAAGTTAACAAGCTGGAGTCGTCTTCAAAGTGTAGAACCAGACTTAAAAGTTGGGGTCATTCTCACAATGTATTGACAATGAAGTAGTGAATAATCCATCATCTCTGTTGCCCCATGATTGTTTTGCTTCTTTATAATTTTCACCATACTGTCTCTTCCAGGAGCTCGTATTATTATTTTTCTTTAATAATCTGAGCTTGGATTTTGATCACCCCACTTGAAATACGAATTTGTGATGAGCTTTGACCATATAACTTGAAGGAGAAAAACACATATATGACTGAACTTAGAAAATATCTAAGTTGCCTACGTACTTTGAAAGGGATCAAGTCAACGTAGTTCGAAGGATCGACTTGTGTTTTAGGGGTCGTGAGAGCAGTTTATACTCATGCGGGCGGGGTAACATGCGATTTAGGCTCGTGCGTCATGGAGCTGTCTTTTTTTTTTGGCGTGACGTGCAGTTTAGGCTCTTGCGTCATGGAGCTGTCTTGCTGCTTTTTGTTGATTTTTCTTGGAGTGACGTGCAGTTTAGGCTCGTGCGTCATGGAGCATTCTTGCTCTTTGTTTGTTTTTCTTCATATTGACGTGCAGTTTAGGCTCGTGCGTCATGGAGCATTCTTGCTCTTTGTTTGTTTTTCTTCATATTGACGTGCAGTTTAGGCTCGTGCGTCATGGAGCATTCTTGCTTCTTGTTTGTTTGATTTTCCTTGAAGTTAACAAGCAGTTTAGGCTCGTGCGTTATGGAGCATGCTTGCTATTTTTGCTGATTTTCTTGCTTTCTCAATTTTTTTTGACTTCTTGCTTTTCTTCATGTTTTTGTGTTTTTGTTTTGATCTATGTACATATGTACAAGTTTTCACTGCTACATTTCAGGAATAGTAGCACTTCAACAACTTTTGAGTTGTTGCCCCAACTTCTATATCGTCGTCCAAGATTGACTTGCATATACTGCTAGAGATGTAGTGAGATGAAGCCGCCCTTTTGATGGTGATCCGTACAGGCGCTTTTGGCACAAATCCTAAACCCACTTTGGTATTCTGGACCACGCTATCTTTCCTCTTCAAGTGAGGTTCCGGCGTGAAGCTTTCTTGAGGATTGTACCCAGCATTGACGAGGAGCTTGTATGCTTTTGGACCAAAATGCTTAGTAAGTTCGTTGTCTGAAGATTCTCCATGTTCGACAGCATTACTTTGCTTTGGTCGAACAAACCCTTGAAGAGGTGGAATAGTTGGTCTTTTAGCATCAATCTTGGTCAGAGGCATAGTCAGTCCCTCGAACGAATCCATCTTGATGAGGGATGTTTTATTCTTGACAATCGGAACGACTTCAAGTTCTTTGTCATGCTCAATTACTTCTTCTTTCGTTGTCTTTGTCATGTAGAATTTGGCGTCAGCAAAATATGACTCAGCTTCTGTAAAAGGCTTGTGATCACCAACCACTATCTTCACGACACCATCCTGACGATACTTGAGGCATTGGTGCAATGTAGAAGGGACGACACCATTTTCATGCAGCCACGGCCGACCAAGAAGCATATTGTAGGACGTCTTAGCATCAATCACATGAAGCAATGCAGTTGAACTCATGTCTTTCATTAGCAAGTTCAACCTTATGGCGCTAAGGGCCCTTTGTCCTTCGTGGTTGAATCCTTGGATCATTAGTCGACTGTTGGATAAGTCATCTACTGGAATTTCCAGTTGCTTCAATGTTCTTAATGGCAAGATATTGACTGCTGATCCTCCATCGATGAGAATCTATTAACTACGCTCGTGGGTGAAACAACTCACGACGGTGGCTTTATTATGAGGCTCGGACCAGCTGCAAATCCTGGTTGGAGAATGTAATTGACAAGACACCTTCATCATCGATCACATTTGACTTGAATTGATCTTTTACTTGATGCGTCAGATCGCATAATGCCCCAATACCTTCGGTATGTTGTCGATTCGGGGTGACAACATTTGTTGCGGCATTTTCTTCTTCAAGTGATATCTTCCTTCTTGAGCTAGCCTCATGATCTTTTCTTTGAAGGCGAAGCAATCATGTATGGGATGCCCAATCAATCGGTGATATTTGCAATATCTTGGATCATCGATTAGTCACGCCTCATTTGGTCGTTTTATTTACGGTAGTTCGACGAGTCCTTCTTTGAGCGGTCATGAAGATCCGGAGATGTCGGAGTCTGAAAGGGTATTGTTTTGCTGCATTTCTTTGAATGTCGACCTTCTTTGCCCCATGTGCGGAGAAAAAATGCGCTTGTCGCTTTTGTTGTCATCCTTTCTTAGGAACTGCGAGGAGTTGCTTTCGTTAGCATCGACTCTTCTTTCGAACATTGTTAAAGGACTTGGTTTCCTTTCTAAATTCATGCCTCTCTTTGAACTTACGAGGTTCTTGGATTGGAGGCCACTTTGAATCCGCTTCTTTGCCATACTCGACTCCATATCATGAGCTCGGTGGCCAACTCTTGACGTCTTGGGCTGAATTCCTCGCAAGATGTATTGCAAGCCCCAATGCATTCCTTGGATGCACATTTCGATGTGAGATGATTCGGATAACCGATCCTTACAATTGAGGCAAAGGTTTCTCCATACATTGATGTAGTCGATCAGCTCTTCCTCGAGCTGTCGAGAACTTGTGAGCTCCACCATCTTGGTTCTTACGGTGCTATAAAAGCGGTTGAGGAACTCATGCTCCAGTTGATCCAGCTAAGTGAATTTGCCTCCAAGTCGGTATACCGATCGAAGGCATTTCCGCGAGTGAGCGAGCGAAGCCCTTGACGGTGATCTCCAAATGTTCCGGCGTTGTTGCGTCTCGACAAAGTGAGCTACATGTTGCCTTGGATTCCCTTTGCCATCAAATTGTTGGAATTTAGGTGGTTGATAACCAAGAGGCATTCTCATGTTGTCGATCCTTTGGGTATCTGACTTAGAGTAAATCGATGATGACTTGGGTTTCCATCAAATTTGTTCTTCATGGTCACCTCGATGAACTCACGGGTTGGTGCGCCTTGATGAAGCCATCGGAAGAGATTTGAAAGTTTTGCCGACGATTTTCTCTCGTCGTGAGTTTCTTGCTTGTGCCGCGCTTCTTCATCGTCGTCCGCGACTTTCTTTATTGTTGATGTGGCTTGACTACTGTCTTCTCTCCACGAGCTTTGCAATCTTTGCATCTTGCTCTTGGATGTGTATGCTCAAAGATTCGACCAACCTTGTAAGATTTGCAAGTTGTTCTTCCACGGTGGAAGTGTTTGTCATCATCACAGGTGCCTCAGTGAGTAACTTGTGATAGAATTTGCGATAGGGATGTGAAGCTTCCTTGAGCTAACACTTTCTTCATTTAGAATGGCGATGTGTTGCTCTTTTCCCAGGCGATGGCTAACCCGAAGCTTCTTGAAGTTGTTTGGCTTTGCTTGGCGTGATGGCGTGATGCTCTGAAGAAGCTTTTGAGCGACCTTGTTTGCATATTGTTGGATGAACATCGTTCAAGATTTTTGGTGAAGAGTAGAGATGAGAGGTAGAGATGTCCCACCGGCAAGTGCAAAATTTGTAACACAAATTTTGTATTTAAATTTTATAAATACAAAATTGTATACAAAATAAATTGAATTTGGATTTGATGAATTTGAGATGAGTTCGATCTCTATCTATTCTCGATTCTTCTCTTCAATGTTGATTTCTTGAGCGATCTTGATGTTCTTGAGTTGTTTGGAGGGATGTAGTTCCTTAATCTCCTTGAACTTGAAGTTTGAATTGACGATGTTGATCGAAGGACTTGGTCTTGTTTTGAATCAACTGCCGGTTAGTTTGATTTGTTGAAGAACGTTTGAAGATCTTGAGTTTGAGCGCCAATGCGGAGGGCTTTCACCTTGTTTCGAATTGAACTTCAACTTGGTTTGATTTGGAGGATGATCTTGGCGAAGAACATGGTGATTTGCACAAGAGCATTGAATGTGAAGAAGACTTGAATGTGGGAGAATGCTTCGAGAGGATTCTTGAGTGTCTTGAGCTCTTGAGTCTTCACTCCACTTCAATTCACCTCCCCCCATTTATGAGAGCCTTCACCCCTATTTATAGATTTAGGCTAGTGGGCTTAGTGGGCTTTTTGGGCTTATGGGCCTTTGGGTCCAAAACCATGGGCTTAAGCTTAGACTTGGGCTTATGGGCCACCAAACCATGGTCTTGATCTTGGGCTTGGGCTTATGGGTCTTTTAGGCCACCAAACCATGGGCTTGAGCTTGGGCTTGAGCTTATGGGCTTGAGCTTGTGAGCTTGAGCTTATGGGCCTTTTATGGCTCATTTGGCACAATTTGAGTAGTTATTCCTCTTCGATGTCGTTGTCACATATCATTCTCTTATTTGTCGATAAAATTAAATATTAATCACATATCTATTTAATTTTGGAATAAATTCCATTAGTAAAATAGAAATATAATTAATTATTTAATTTGTAATTTACACGTGGCACGATCTCATTTGCTAACAATTTTAATTGTCTACAGCAACTTTGATAATTTGCCCCGTTCTCGCGCGTTCGATCTCCGAATTGCAAACCGTTTTCGCCTATGAAATTCTATCGCAATGCTCTTCAATAAACTTGATCCTTAGTAGATCCAATTCATCCTATTTTAAAGTCGTTTTTCTACAAAACATCAAAACAAACGAAGTAAGTCCGAATCGATAAATACTAATCAAACCAACGGCATAAATAGGAAAAACCGTAGAAAACAACATGCAAAACAATAGCAAGAATAAGCACAAATTCATACCAAACAACTCCCCCACACTTATCCATTTGCTTGTCCTCAAGCAAACTCTATACCAATAAGAATATGGAAGATAATTCATGCAACTTCACTCTTAATCCAATCAATCAAACCTCGTTTTGCAATTCCCCCAAACTTGATGAATACATAGTCAAAGTTAATGTGAAACAAATCTAAGATTGTGAAAATGTCAAATAAATAAGAAGATTATTTTTGCTCAGACCCAACTCTCCGCTAGGGGTGAATTAACTAAAATGGTTACCTTTAGCAACAAGTTTCCTTTGATAACCAAAGAAAGTATTAATGATTTTGGAACAATGTTGAAGGTGAACTCGATGAACTCGAGTCTCCCATCGTGGTTTCCTATGTCCATTTCTCGATTTGCGAAAAGAGGACATAATCCCATCCTCCATTTATACAATCTCAACAACTTATTGGGTTTTCATTCTCCTTCTTTCTCTTCTTTTCACACATTTTTTTAATTGAAGCAGTATATAGGTAACCACATCGTTAACACTATCCCTAGCATTAGCCGGACAAATCACATCAATAACCCCGATTTAAAATCAATTCACACAATCTCGTGAATTCACATTGCACTTCACTAACATAACATCAAGATAAGCGAGAAATACGTCGAGGTTTGACCAATACCACGAGTTGAGTTGCACAAATCAAAATCCTAACTTACTCGCATAGACAAAGCTTAAGTCCAAACAATCAAAATAAGCACAAGGGCACATCATTAAGCATACAAAAATATATATGTCACGCCCACAAAACCAAATACTCTCTCCCTCACACTAAATTCGAGCACTGTCCCCAGTGCTCAAAACATTAATAACATAAAAATAGCCAATAGAGGAGGAGACTTCCCTGATAATAGATGGCAGTGTCATTGTTGGAATGTGAGCGTGCACGGCAGAACCGGAGTATCACGGCTACACCTCACGGCTGACGACGTTCCAATATCGAGCAAAACCAACACAGAGACAATAGAAAGATCAAAGAGAACAACGAAACAAAAAAAAAAAAAAAGAAAGAAAGAAAAAGAAAATAAAAATCCGTTGGTAAACTCCCACGTAGTACTCAGTTTAACGTCGTGAGCACGCCGTAATCCAGTCAACTTCGAACTATCCATAGTCCTTAACCTGCAGGAATACCATCTCAGCCAGAGCATCAGTAGTAACCATATAAGCACAAAGGACAGTAAAGGAAGCCAATAATAGATCATTTAAGCTCAAGTAGAACATCCTATTCTCCAGAGTAAAATAGATAGTTTCAATTCCCAAAGCACAATACTTTGGTGAATTAGGATGTTGACAAATTATGGATGTTACCTCAACCTTTGTCCTCCTCTGGGAACACGTACTTCAATTGTGGAGGCAGTTCTTTCACTTCCAGAGTGGGCTTTGGCATGCTAGTAACTTCACGTGCCCACTCTTTCTCGTCAGTCGTCCTTGTAACAACTTCCTCGTGGCTCTGATCCTGCTTCTCATCCTCACGTGCCCATTCTTTCTCATTTTCCACCTTCTCTGGCTACAGCGACTCGTCAGGTGTCTCTCCCACCCCGTTCTCAACAATTGGGTCACTTTCAAGAGTAATGACCGTCGGAGCTTGATCGGGTTGGTGTGGGAAAGTTATGACTTCAGTCACTTTCTCGTTTTCTACCCCCTGTGACTGCAACGGCTCATCTGATGTCTCTTTCACCCAATTCTCAACAATTGGGTCTTCTGCTCGATCACCGTGAAGGACAATGACTGCCTGAGCCTCACAGGGGTGGCTCGGAAGTTCACTCGCTGCACATTGCTGTAACAGCTCATCAAGCATGCTATTAACCTTTCCCGCTTGCGTCTCTAAACGCAGAAATGAGGCGTTTGTAGCATCCAATCTATGAATTAACAGATCCATTCGTTGGGCGTACTAATCCTCAAAAGATGCCCTCTGAGGTGGTGGTGGGTGAGGAGGTGAATAATACTCCTGCTGCGGGTCGTACCACTGTTGTTGTTGTGGCTGTGGCTGCTGTGGATCACACCATCCGTAATCAGGTTGTGGGTTCCAATATTTCGGGTCGGGTTGTGGTTCCCACCATTCCGAAACGAACTGAGGAGGCTGCTGCTGCTGTGGATCCCACCTTCCCAAATCGGGTTGTGGATCCCAATATTCAGGATCGGGTTGCGTCCACAACTCCGAGTTGGGTTGGTTATTCCATCCCGAATCATATTGTTGCTCATAAACTTGCAGATATCCCTCAACATGGTCGAACGGGCTCTTTCTTCGTAAAAAAATTTGCCCAATACGACGAACTTTCCTCCTCCCAGCCTGTTTGACCATATTCGTATTCTTTGGTAACCCCGCATTATGACACCAACAACAAAAACAAGATCACACGCATGGGGAGAAAATAACCAAGCAGCGAAAAGAAACACAGAAAACAAACAACACAAACAATACGCCTAAAGTTTTCCCGAACGGCGCCAAAATTGATCGAGCTAAAACACACTCAAATTTACTCGCAATCGCATGCGAGGTAATCAGAGCGTGATAAGTTAACCCAAGTCGCCTCTCAAGAAAAACTTAACAGGCTATTGTTGTGTCGCGATGTAAAGCAATTAAATCCTAAACATTCTAATACCAACAAGGGTTTTGGAACAAGGGGAATTGAAAATACGGAAAATAAGCGGCAATCTAGCTAGGGGTTGTGAATCCCAAGCTAAACTAATAAAGCAATAAATCTAAACAAGGGTTGTCAATCCCTAGTTGAACTCTGAAAGGGATAAATCAAAGCAATAAACAAAAGCAATATAAATTAAAGAAACATGAAAACAATTCATTGTCACTATGGAATTGAATCCAACAACAATCACAAAACGATAATACTATGAAATTAAATCCGATAAAACTGATAAATCCAAAAGCATTAATTCAACATAAATCGAAAGGAATGAAAAACAAGAAATTAAACTCTAATCTGCTATTGTCTGCATGCGTGTTGTCATCGAAGGCTCCGGAAGAAACTTGAAGAACAACGTCGCGAGAAAAGAATTGGCGAGGCGGCGGAAGAGAACTCAGAACCCTCTTTTGACCTAGCGGGCAAATATATATAAAGTGAAACTGAGCGCCGGTTGGGAGGTGAGCGTCGGCTCAAAAATCATTCTATATTGAACATGAACGCTGGATCAGGGTGAGCGCCGGTTGGGTGAAGAGTGAGCGAGAGCGGGCCAACGTCGGACGGTGAACCAGCATCGGTTGCGGGGTGTGAGAGTCGCGGGATGAGCGGGCGCTCGGCTGGAATACGCGCTGGACGCGCGGGACCGAAGACGGAGCGCCGGTGGAGGCTGGGCGAACGCCGGGTGATGGGGCACTGGGCTGAGCGAACGCGCGCTGCGGGCACACGGACGAGCGAGAGCTGGCTTTAGCTGGCGCAGGGGCGTAGTTGGCCTTGTTGTCGCCTGCGGCGGGCTGGAAGGCAACGCGCTACCGGCCGGGCGAGTGGGCGTTGGGATCCAGCGCCGGATGGAGAGCTGGATGAGCGCGGGGAGCTTGCGTTGCAGGCGAACGGGTGCTGCGGGTGCTGGGACGTGCGCGGGACGTGGGCGACGTGCGCGGGCTGGGTGCGCTTGATCGAGCGTCGGGCTCGACGTGCGCGACTTTGATAATTCGCCCCGTTCTCGCGTCCGATCTCCGAATTGCAAACCGTTTTCACCTATGAACTTCTATCGCAATGCTCTTCAATAAACTTGATTCTTGGTAGATCCAATTCATCCTATTTTAATATCGTTTTTCTACAAAATATCGAAACAAACAAAGTAAGTCCGAATCGATAAATACTAATCAAACCAACGGCATAAATAGGACAAACCGTAGAAAACAACATGCAAAACAATACCAAGAATAAGCTCAAATTCATACCAAACACGGTTCACACGGTTCGGTTCCATTTTTATTTTTATTTTAAGTTTTAGGTGTGTTTTATGTAATAATAATTGTATTTTGATGATATTAAACATATTACATTACAAAAAAATCGAAAAAACAAACAAAAAAAATTACATGAATCGGCGGTTCGGAACCGCCGGTTCAATGGTTCGCGATTTACGGACTCGGAACCGTAACCTTGTAGGAGGCGGACCTGTTCGGAACCGGAACCGTTGACCACGGTTCCGGGCCCGGAACCGTTGACCCGGTTTCGGTTCCGGTTCCGACCCGCCGGTTCCGGGTCGGATGAACACCTCTAAACTACTATATATATATATATATATATATATATATATATATATATATATATATAATTAACGTGAGAACTATTTTAATCGTGAGAACAAAAAAATGATGAATTCGAAGTGAAAGTTGATGAATTTGCTGAAAAGTTACTGAATCAAAAAAATGGAATTTCTATCCCTCATGGGATTCGAACCCTGAGTGAAAATTTCGAATTTTGTATTCAGTAATTTTCACAGCGAATGTATTAACTATCATAGGGAATTCATTTTGTTCATAACGATTTTTCGTGGTTCTTAGTTCTTACGGTAAAAATGGTTCTTATTTGAACATCTCTCTCTCTCAATATATATATATATATATATAGGAAAATCAATCTTAAAGTATAGAATATGAATCATTTTCAGCTATTGATTCGTGAAGAACTATGGTGAATTCATCACCTTACTTGATAGATTCAAACACATGGGTTCGAATCCCATGAGGGGTGAACTTTTATTTTTCTAAATTCATACACTTACATAACGAATTCAGACGATTTCAGGAGATTGTAGTTTATAGATTAATGATGGTTTTTACAATAATCACTCCCTATATATATATATCTAAATCTTTTGTTTCCACATTTTATGGGTGTGAATAAGGGTGAGTGTTCGGTTATCCGGTTGGTTTTGGACAAAAAATTAATCTAACTAATTTTTTTAAAAAATAACTGAATTGAATCAAAATTTATTCGGTATCCAAATCAAATTTCGGTTCAACCTAGTGTTTATATAAAAAATATATTTTTCCAATAACTAAATAAATAATATTAATTTTTTTGAATATTATATGTTGATATAATAAGGAGAGAGATAAATGAATATGTTTAAAGGTATTGATATTTTAAAATTATAATTCCAAATAACCAAATAGGATAGATATGAATGTATATTTTAGTTATCAATTATTCGATTGAAAAAAATTCGAACTGATCGAAAATAAAATTACTTAATTAATAGAAATAATCGAAATAAAGTTAATTTTTTGGTTTAATTACTCCATTTTCGAATATTTTACTGATCCCTAAGCGTGAATATATCATTTGAATATTGTTACATGGGATTGATGGATATGTGCAAAATGTCAGCATCAAAAGATTGGTATGCATGAGAAATGATGGGATATGTGTGGAATAATAGGCATCTAAATACTGTCATAGTGCCATTAATGGAAATGATCGATGCATTTGCAATTCTATACAGTCTCACTTTTTATTTTTATTTTATCATTATAGCCTTATTTCAAAATTAAAGGGTTAATTTTTCTTAAGACTAATTGTTCTACCCGTCTCTGGTTTTAAAAACGAACCTTTTTTTCTTTCTTTCTTCAACAAATAAACTTTATATTCGTTACAATTTTCTCATGATTTAACAATTTAACCAAATCAAAACTAATGTGGTAGTCAAAGATGGCCACCACATGGACATGGATAATGCTAAATAACAATTGGTTTAAAATAGACAAATTTATCCATTTTTGGTTTTGCATAGACAATCGGGTGAGACAAATTTAAGTATTCATCAAAATTCACTCACATTATTGGACATAAGATGGAGGCTAAATGTATGAATTTTGAAGGCCTTGATGGACACCCAACTAGGAGGCTTCTACTTCGTAAATGATACAGTTTGAGAATTTCGCAAATAATACACCACTAAATAAAGCACCTGGAAAATATTTCGTGAGGATTTGGTATCTAAAAATTAATAACAACAACAACAACAATAATAATAATAATAATAATAATAATAATAATAAAAGAGAGAGATATGGTATCCCACGCATTTACTGTACATCACTTCAAGACAGGAATTATTTGATAAACCTACCAGAATGAATTTCAGAATGTTTAACCCCCAAAATGCAAATTGCCATGAATCTGTTCATTCTCATGTGAATTATCACTTCTTCTGAGAGCATTTTCCCTTTCTTCTAAGCTCTACAACCACACTCTCGCTCACTTTAGGCTCTTTGCTGACAATTATCGTAGTTTCTTTACAGTCAAAATATCTTGAGTTCGCAGTGATGAACAGAAAGAGGAACATGTCATGGTTGGAATGAAGCTCACTTCCCTTTCAGAAAGACTTCAGCATCCTAAAAGTAGAAGCTTCGAGGATATGATCATCGTTTTTGTGGAGTCATGTCGTGACAAGCAGACAAATTTTTGTGTCCGTGTCGAAGACCACCTGTTATTGGTTTACAATAACAATTAATGAAATAAGACAATGTGTGTAGCATAGACTTATAGGACATCCATATAAGAGGTTTTAGCAATAAAGAGTCACATTACTAACAGAACCATAAGAAGATACATCGAATTTCTATGTAACTAATAAGTCGCCATTGAGTACATGTAGTAAGATGTACAATCATGAGCTGAAGGAAACAGATTACTGCATGCTTGAAGAATTAAATTTAAAATTGAACGCAATAATTTGCTTATGTTCAAACTATTGTTGAATCCTAATCGAAGTCAATTAAACTCTACAATGAAATACACTAAATTGGGATAGACTCTAAATATTGGCATATGGAGTGCATTTTCTCCAAATGGTTTCAATCTTCCACCTGTCCTATTCTTTATTCATTCTGCTCTTCTAAAATAGGGTTCTAGAAGAACTCAAAAATCTGTTTTTCAAATTGGGAGCAAGACTCCTGTTAAGGACAGTGTTTACACCCAGAAGGAACGCAAAGCTTAGTGTGCGCCACCTACATATTATTATTATTGTTGTTGTTGCTGTCTATGGTTATTATCACTATATGGTGAATATAATAAATGAGTCATCATAGGGCTAATACTATATAGTGAAACAACCGCCAATAACTATTTGTAAACAATATACATGTATCTCTCTTCACACCAACTTATTGTTCAATTGGAAGCTTTAAAAGTGTCACATTCATCACAAATACATGTATCCAATTCCACAATTCAGCCAAATATAACCTTATGTGGTACTGGCCAGAATTCACAAACTAACAAATAGTATATGCCCCAAATGATTACACAAGACAAGAGAGGTACAAAATAAGATCATCTTATATAAGACTAAATTAAAAGGTACTATAGCTACACAAAAGAAACCATACTGAGAGACTGGAGCATGTAAGTTTCATGTAAGACAAATATATTGTTCCGAGTTTCTTTTCTTTCATTTTTTCTTTTTTTCCCGATTAATTGTTGTATTTCAACATTGCAGCCCCAAAGAGACCACCAGCAGCCGTTTCTTGAATATCATCTCAACACCATAACGATCAAGCTAGGAGCAAACTATCGGTTTGCCTCCCTCCGCTAGTCCTTTCAATACTGGGTTATTCCTTAAAAGATTTTGGAGCAATGCCTCATGCCCCTAAAGAATTTGTCTTTAGTCTCACTTTAAGAACATAATTTTATTATTCTAAAATTGCTACATAATCATTGCAGATTATCATGCAATAGCATGAAAATTGCATAGTTTCTTATTCTCCTGATCTAGCATAGCTCTCGTCCTTATAGATGCATTTTTCGCTGGAGAACTGAACCTAGTCAAAGTTATATGCATGTATGCCCCTTCAGATTTAGAGTGTGTAACATAATAACGTGCTCTTTAATAAAAATCATGTAGCAGAGGTATCCTCATTCTCTTAAATCAAAAAATAAACAAAGATTAATATCTCATTATTTGGAGTTCCTGATAAAACTATAAAAGAAAATGCACTTCTTTTCTTTTTTCTAAATTATAATTAGAAATTCTTCTAAGTTGACCGGCCACATGGATGCATGTGTCAGCAGAAGCCATATTTTGTGAATGTGCCAATTTACCTGGTCGTGAAATCAAATTAATACGCGATCGAGGTCCGTCAAACATCCAGCTGTCATCATCTAGAGATTTAACCTCTTTATCGAGTTTCGTCATCAACTCAGACTTAAGTGCTGCAGAAAAAAGGCAAATCTTCATGCTTTTCTTTTTTAGTTGAACATCAGAGACATGCAATAAAATTGAAGCAATCTGATACATCTGTTTACCGATATAAGAACTTTGTGGTTGAGGAAAACATTCACTCAATTTCATCTAACATGACAGACAATACTCCTGCCAAGCTATGTAGGTTCATATACACTTTTTAAAGAATAGGATTGCTTTTTCTCATTTTCCAGTAAGTTGTGCTTCACTTTTGAAATCAAATAGGTTCCATAGAAAAAGCATCAAGACATTTAACCAAAAATATCTATAGCTTCTCCAGTGACATTTTTATGAAAGCAAAAGATATACTGCGTCATTTATTGAGCAGCACTCTAGAGTGGCATATCCTTAAAATGATCAGGGTGAGAGCAAGGGTGGGCAAAGTCGGGAGAGGTTTACGGTCAATAGTTAGGCACTCAGATGTCTGGCCAGGAAAAGAGAAAGCATCTTTTTCCTTCATTCACATACACCATCAGACTTAAAATGTGCTTATTCATTTATTATTTCTTCTCTTATATCATAAGAATAGCTAAACTGGTAATGACAACAGTTATCTTTATAGTAGAAAACTAAATTTAGCCATTCAGCTTTTGAACAGTCAATCTTATACTTAAAACCTTCATGCTGCCTCCATAACAAAAAAAGAGCATGAGATGTCTCTATGAAGCCAAGGCTCCTAAGATATACTAACATAAGTGGTTATACAAGTTACTTTGATTTATAGATCCAATGGTTCTAACCATTGAATTAACTTCTGAACGACCAACTCCATATCTTAGTTCAATGTGTTTGCATAAAGCCAACGGTTCTAAAACGACATCATAACATCCAGTTTAACCAATCATGAAATGCTACAAATATGCCACAAATGCGTCAGAATTTTTTTAATATCAATGAAAATCAAATGGCGAAACGCAATCATTTCTCAATCTTAAGATTGAGGTTTCTACACTAGTATCAAGAATAATACTATTCTATTTTCCTTCTACAATACGAGCTTTGATTGACCAGTCACCCCAAGCTAAAGTTACTCATGTTTAAATATTTTTACGATGATAAATACTAGAGGAATAATCAGAACTAGCAAGATATATCAATTAGAGAAGTACATAGCAAAGTGTACATCTAGGATTCATGTCAAACATGGTGCAGCCCAATGTGTTCGATCATGTAAGCAGGCGGACAAAAAAAAAATACCATATCTGAGCAAGGAGCCAAACTTTATATATGTGGCTCCAAGGGTCCAATACAAGGTCCATGGACAAATCAGAAGTATAGAATATCTATCAACAGTAAAAAGTTATGTATAATTTCGTTTATAATCAATTTTTTCTTCAACAAGGTTTATTCAAGTTGACTACAAAAAGAACTCAAGCAACCTCATATAGTTTACACGTGCTATTCTTTAACAACGGAACTGAATTTGACTCGATTTTATTTGTTATGCCCACTGAACTCAGACGAAATCATCGACGTCAATATTATACAAAGTATTTTGATTTCCCATCAACATTATCAATAAAACCAGCAACCACCACATACATGTGCTAAATTTTGACAACTATTTAAGTTATAGAAACAAACAGCAGAGAGTTAGAAGTAATAATTTAAGAAAGAGAATGAAATGCAGAGGGTTTGAATAACTGACCAAGAAGGGTTTGATCCTTGCGATCTTGAATGGAGATTGCAGTAATGTCCGCCACCGCCAACGCCAATTCATGATGTAAAGGATGACCATCATCCGTTGTTGATGAGAACGCCGCCGCCGCCCCTGCCGCCGACAAGCTCCCGCTACTCATGGTTTTAGTTTTAAATTCACTTCGCCCAAATCCAGCTCTCTCTCTTTTAAAATTTTGGTGTTTGTGAATAAGGCAATTCTAAGAATGGCCTGTGGCTCCTAATCTTCTTTGACGAGTCAAAATAAGATCAACCATTCTTTCCACGATCAAATTTTATTCATTTTTTTAATAAAATATTTATTTATCTATCATCTACGTACATGATCTATAAAGAGGAATGATTAAATCTACACAAGCTTCATAAGACATCTAGAGATTTATCCAAACTTTGTAAGAACATATAAAATAAAGAAGATTAACTCAATTTACCCTTATTTGTGCTTGGAAAAGTCATTGAATCTAATGGACCGGATGTCAATGATAGGAATACGACAAGGAAATCCGATCACGAAATCCGATCGATCAGATTTCGGGCCTAAGGCATAAATGACAATTCAATTTTATACTATTTATTTACAATTATCTCAAAACTATTAAATTCTCATAGACGGTACTCTATATATATCGGCTGGAATACTTCCCTCGTGTCAATGCTAACTTTGTTAGTAGGTCTGGGATGAGACAATGTCACGTACAGGGATACTATTCTAAATTTTTATTGTTGATCCTATGCTTCTAAAATGGTATCAGAGCCTAGGTTTTATTGAGGAAATATGAAATATTTAATTTATAAAGTGTTATCCTAACGAATAAGACTCCAATATAAATCATGGATCCGATCGCTTGTACGAGATGCAATGCATACAGGTTTTGTTTCCAAGAATTGGAAACTAAACAAGGTTGTCTAAGCGGATTGCTTGAATCTTATGAAAGGATGTTTGAACGAAGCGTCCAAACCAACAGAGGCTAGGAGTCATTCGAATGAACCACTAGAACATGTGAATGATAGAGAAGAGACTCATAATCAACACCCAACTCCAGGAAGCATTGAGAATTATCCAGACGAGTACCCATCCACCCCATAGTTGATGGAGATAAAAAAACAAAGGAGCAACATATGTTCCTAGTTTTAAAGAAATTTCACCGGATTCCTCAAATTCGGCGGAATTAAGGGAAATCCAGAAGACAGTACAATATTATGGAAACTGTCTATATGGCATACCACAAGAACAAAGCAAGGTATTCATGCAGCAGCAGGAGATTCTTACTCTATTGCTGAATATCCACAAGAAGATTGATGGCCTAGAACGAGACGCTGGCCATAGATTTGTAAAAAAATCTACATGTGGAAACAAGTTTTCAACCATAGAGGCGGTCGACGACAAAGCTCGATCTGAAAGAATAATCCGACTCTTGAAAAGAAAAATGAATAACCTTGAAAGAGTATGATTGAATGAGTTGTAGGAGTTAGCAGAATCATTTAAATTTCTGTATTAAATTGACCCAAAAAGAATCATTTGATAACCTCAATATGGTGGATCTGAAGATGAACCAGGACATTCCAAATAAGGAGCCACAGATCCCACCACAAGGAATACAACCTATTGATCCTAGGGGTCAAGAGGTCAATATGAAGTTGGCCAAGGACCTGATGCAGAGTTTGCAGTAGAATAAGCCAGAGTCAGAACAGGAGGAAGAATGCAAATACACAGAATGCAGGATACACCTATCAGGAAAGTCACCTTGAAGCCTATTCATCCCTATGGATTAATGCTCGATCTCGACGAAGTTAGCTTCAAAGATCGGAAAAATATCGTAGATGAGTGGGCAGCATCAATGATTAATGCAGTCGTAGCACTGGTTCTTGAAAAACTCAATTTTGTCAAGATTCTTGAAGCTAGTTTAGCAAGAGTTGTTAAACAATATTGGAACACTGTCCAATTGAACGAAAACAGGAAATATTGATGTTCAACTTTTTCGAAGACGCTGTAAAAGGCATGACGGATACCTTAAAAGTTCATTTCCTTGGAGAAGGATATTTTAACGGTTACAACAAAGAAAAGAGGAAGCAATATTTGTTGACTCTATACAATCTAAGACTGATAGTCTTAGAACAGGGAGCACTCAACAAATTTCTCCAACTATTTACTAAGTATCAACATCTTAGTACAGTCAATGAAGATGTTGCAAGAGAGTTGTTTTTCCTGAAGTTTCCCAGCCCATGGAGGTAGATGTTCATGAGGGATTACAAACTAGGAGCATATGTTGACAGTGTCTCAAGGATAATGTCCTATGTCCATAAGAAGCTATCAGAGTGGTGTCAACAAGCAACCACCCAAATTAATCTCAAGAAATTGAGAAAAATCAACAAATCAGCCCCGTTGATCTGTGATATGATAGATCTTCCAACAGAAATCGGAGGAGAACTATCACATCAGTCTAGAAGAAAGAAGAACAGGTTCCAACCCTACAACAAGGGAATGAGAGAAAAGATAAGTTCTTGGAAGCCAAGGACGATGTGATCGCGATAGAAAGCCAGATATTATAAATTTGGACAAAGAAGCGGTCCAACAAAAAGGCGATATCAAGCTCAAGGATTCAGTTCTCGAGAGCAAACACCAACGAAGAAGTCTTTCAGGCAAGCTCACACTAGAGCTAATCTAATGAAAGTTTCAAGGATTGCAACTGTTGGACATGCGGTGCAAAAGGACATATTTCTACAAATTGCCCACAAAACGAGCAAAGATGAATGCGGAGATTCGAGTCCACACCAGACATCGAGGATGTCGTATACTACCAAGAATTGGTATAAGTATACCAATTCGAAGATATACCCTCAGAAGAGAGTATATACGAACAAGAAGAAATCTTCAGCGGAGAAGAAGAATCTGATGAATCCTCATAATCAGATTCGAATAAAAGAGAGGCGTGCATCAAGAGCGTCAAGACGAGCTAGGTCATACTAGCCAAAGCATCATGTCACAAAAACTGATGGATATGATAATGAATAAGACCCCGAGTATACAAAAATTTCAAGGGTTTTTAGCAGAAGGAAAAATAAACCATATTCTAAGGGATTTGAGTCTAGTCAAGAGGAGGCACAACGTCGTGTATGGAGTTACAAGATGTGAAATATGAAATGGAGCTTCCATCCCAGTTTACTGGGAAACAAATGGAGATGCAACTGATACTAGCAAATGATATCAGGGAAGATCTTCAAAGTATGAAGCCAATCGCTAATACGATAGAATGGATTCATATTGGAGCAGTCGAGTAGGTGATCAAATCGGCACTCTTACATGTACAAATGCACCAATAGATATTGCAATTTACGATAAAAAGATATTGAATCATGCTGATCCAGTTATGGGAACCATTTCATGGAATCTATGTACAAAAAAGATTATAGCTATCTTCTACCCGAAGATTTCATATGATATCAAAGATTCCGATTTCTGTAAAGCCCTGACGCTTTATCAGGACTTCAAAATGATAGATTTGGTGAAAAATGGGAACAAACCCTATTCCATCACTTATCAGGTGTCTTATGCTCTTTCAAACTCACATCACACATAGTTATATTTTGGGGAATGAGTTTATCGAGATACCAGACATCTTCAAGAAGGTAGCAAAAACATGCTGCCTAGATAGAGTGGAAATTCCACCTACAAGAGAGACAAATATCTAGATCAGTAGCAAACCGATCCTGCAATACGATAATAGCCAAAGATTGGGAGCCCTAAGATTATATTTCCAATGAGATAGAGTTATCTCTCAATCATACGAAAGGAGTTTTTCTCAAACGTATGAGAGGAAATCTATTAGAGACATTCAGCCGCAGGCAATCAAAGTTGAAGACAAGCTTGAATGTCCAGAAGGAGGGCGAGGAGTCATCGTAAGATTTGACACATCAGGCGAAGAAATATAGTTCCTTTACACGGTGTTATATGATCTAAAGAACTCAGGGTACAACGTCTATGAAGGAAACCTGGATCTTGGAGGCTTTCAAATGGTCATTGCAGGTGTCACGCCCCAATTCCCGAGGGAAGGCACGGATGCCAGGGTGTGATTAGGGGTGGGGGTTAAGAAGCGGGGAAGAAGGGGGAATACATATAACATACACGATAAGAAGATGTGACCATGAAATCGGGCAAGATCTCCTCTATAACTAGGACATATCACGAAGGGAGGGTGCGCAAGCAATCCACCAATGAATAATATCGATACCATAACCTCAATGGAACATGATCTTGGTTTATAATAAGTAATGCGAGGAAGCAAAATAGCATTACACCATTGACTAGACCGTCAACCATATAGCATGCTCATATCGAGACTCACAAGCATAATAACATAATAGCAAATCTTGTTCCCAATCGAAAGCAAAACAAAGGACAAGAATACATCAACATCGAATATGTATATAACATAACATCGCGGAAGCATAGCATGAAGAACCCGCATTCCACCCTCGCCGCCTGTCCACCCTCCTCCATCCGTGAAAAGATTTGAAAAGAGTTTGGGGTGAGTACTAGCTCACTCGGTTGGGGTTTTATCATAAATCAAAAGAATCATGATCGTGTTCGAGCACTTACCTTAGAAGGTTTTAAACGTAAATCCACTTCTAAGTAAGCAAAATGGATTTTTCGTTTTTCGATACCGATCCGTTATTCTTGTTGTTCTCATCATATAACCACGGCTCGGAGCGTATCCCGCCAGCCCATCACATCTCATTCATTCGCCCGAACATATCCGAGACCGTTGGTACATTTTGGAAAGAGAAGTCAAGGAGTTGAGGAACAGCGATTTATTTGGTGAAAGTGTTGTGAATCACCATGGCGAAGAGGAAGCTAGTGGGAGTTGGAAGACAAGTTCGGGCTGCTCCGAGTTGTTTTCTCCACGTGTTTGAAATTCGGACGAAATTTTTCTAAGGAGGAGGATGTAATACCCCATACTGCAGCACCGGTTTGCATGCAGTTTTAGAGAAAGGTCAAAGGTTGACTTTTTGTTTCGGTGATCATATCGAAACCTCGGCGTTGTGAAGAGTGTCTTATGCAATTCATGAACATAGCAAGTATTGATTCGACCACCCAAAGGTTTGCACTCGGAAGTTATCGAGCGGACTTTTCATGGGTCTTTTAAAGCATATCTTGTTTATAGTCGTGTCCGTATTTTATTTCGTGTCCATGGGTACCAGTTTGCAAAATTTGAAGTCCGTTAGCAAAGTTGCGTCGCTTTTGCTTTGAAAAGACGCATCATGACGGCTATACCCTCTCCTATAAATAGGAGGCTGGCCCATTTTCAACGTATTTCCTTCTCTCGTGTTTACTGAAAGAGCCGAGCAGCTCGTGCAGTGCGGGCTGGAGTGGGGATCGGCGGAGGCTCGGCGGGCGTCTTGTCAGGCCGCCCCCACCGCCGATCGCCCTCCCGCAGCCCGTTTTCGTTTTGTCCTTTTCTTATTTTGATTCCGCTTTAGTAGATAGCATAGCTTAGAACTCGGGATTACAAGGGAGCGAGGCAAGCGGCGAGAGGTCGACCATTTCGCCAAACCGCCGCCCATTACCGCTCGCCATGAAACTTGTTGGCCGTTTGTGGCCGAGACCTGCTACGTGGTCCTTTAGGTTTTGAGTTCCGGCTATGCATTCGCTAAAGTACGATTGCTTTTTTTTTGCGTTACGCATGCCGGGATGTTTTCGTTGCTGAGTTTTCTAAAGAAGACATGCCCGGGTTATCCATTTTCGCGTAGTTTGTCATTCCATGTTCTCGTTATGCATATTGCTTATGTTTCCATTTTCATGCATCGATTTTGGATGGTTTATCCTAGATCCGAGGATAGCATCGATTTTGAAGCTTCTTGCTAAGATTTGAGTCAACTTCATGCATGCATATTTTGATAGTACCCTATTATAGGTCTTGATGCCAAATATATTTCCTACGCATCGAGTTGATTTGAAAACCGGAGAGTGCCAAATGTGGGTTCGATAAAGTCAAAACCCTAGTTTTGCTTCGATCTTCGTTGATCACGATGTTGCTTTGCTTTGTGGGACTGTGACCCCAAAAGTTGTTCCGCCTTGTTACCGGTACCTACCAAGACGATTGTGAAGTCATCGGATCCGTAGATATCTCCGGTTGCGTTCTGCTCTGGGTTAGGTTATATATGCTTATTTTGAGTTATTTACCTGATATTTCAAAATAAAACATGTGCCAGAAATGTTTTGGTGAAGTTATTCGTTCTCGATCCGAGACGTGGTTCTATTGTGATTGTGCACGGATCTCTATTCGCGGGTTGATCACCATCTTAGTATTGATCGTAAGGGATAGACCCCGAACACGTGGTTATGGTTACGGGATAGACCCGAAGTCCACACGAAATGGTAATGAGGTGGTTATGGTTACGGATTTGACCCTCAAGTCCACAGGTGCTTGGTGGATACGTTCGGGCAATGGGTT